>OMNM01033990.1:0-12776 GCA_900302745.1 Parablennius parvicornis | reverse complement strand
CTCTAAAAAAAAAAAAAAAAAAGTTTTGTTTTTTTTAAAAAACAGTCCACATTACTACAAGTAGGATTAAAATCAAATAAAAAGTTTAAATTGCAAAAGCATGCAACATAGATACATTTGTTCAAATCCACAAAAATGGCAATAAAACAAAAAAGTTAAACATGCTATAAAAGGGGGGGGGAAAAGTCAGAGAGTAGGCCTGTTAACATGTCTACCATTCTGAATTGTAGTTCTGATATTTCATAAATGTAAATGTAACTTAATTTTGGATAAATCCTACTGCCAAATTTTAATTCAACATAACTTTGAGCTGTGACGTTCTCACTTGATGGATTCCACATGTTGTGTGGCTGGGAAAAAAATGGTATAAAAACAATTATATCTGTGATGCAGACCTGGTTTAGAGCCTTCATTTGGCCTGTGCACATTATAAACTTCAACTGGTTTACTAATCTTTTTATTATTTTTTAATTATTTTTAGAAAGTTTAGTTATGGAAATCACTTAAGCTGAATGGACGTTTATCACTATTTACCCACAAAACAATACATCTCACATAAACTCTATATCCTCTCTCAGCATGTAAATAAAGTTGTCTGTGGCCGCTATAATTTGTCCATCAAACGACAAGCTAGTAAAACCCAAGCTTTACTAAAAACACTGAGCGACTGTACCTCTCCTCCACATGTGGCATCCTTCCTCCCCCTCCTCTTCCTCCTCTAACTAGGGGGACGTGCCCCAACGTCAATGTTACTCCTAATATGGGCATAACATCACAGAAGTTACCGCCCACATTTGATCTGAAGTTTCAGCATTGGACGAGCCGTTTGTCAGTCACACGTTCCGAGGGAAGCGGCTATGGTCGGCCTGAGCGATACTGTCAACATTAACGAGTGTCCCAGCTTCATTTTGGCCGGATTTTATACCTACGCCGGGTAAGAGGACATTTTAACGACATCCTGTTTATTTTGGGATGAGTTGTTAAATGCTGGAAATGCCGTTTTGTTTTGTTTTTGTCCACAAATGGCTCGTGTGTTCGTGTCTGTCCGTATCATCCGGTGACATTTCTCCATCACATTAGCCGAAAAGCTTCTCAGCAGCCTCACACAACATCCCCTAAAACACGTCCATGTCCTGCCGGTCTGCTGCTTCGTGTCTAGCTTCTTAATAGTGGCAGTGAATGAGTCCTGTAGCGAACCGCCTTCAGACAAGCATTTTTTTTTTTTTTTTTTTTTTAAGACAACCTCTAACCTTTAGCTGGCTCTGCCTCCCACCAGTCCTGATCCTCGGGTCTCATCAGAACTGACACCAAGCCAGGACACGCACACACTGTAAGCATAGGTCTGTTCACATCCAAGTCTCAATGGTCATGTCTGCTGCTGCTGCTGCTAACTACATGAATGTGCTTTGTCTTCTGAATGTGCACAGGTTTCTGCTGCCAAGTGCTGCTGATGTCCAAGTATAAACTGTTTCTGCTGAGGCATGGAGAGGGAGCCTGGAACAAGGAGAACCGCTTCTGCAGCTGGGTCGACCAGAAACTGAGCGAGGATGGGGTGAAGGAGGCGCAGGAGTGTGGCCGTCTCCTGAAGGAGCAGGGCTACGAGTTCGACTTGGTGTTCACCTCCATCCTCAGCCGATCAATCCAGACGGCGTGGCTGGTGCTCGAGGCTATGGGCCTGGAGTGGGTCCCCGTGGTCAAGTCCTGGAGGCTTAATGAGCGTCACTATGGAGCCCTGATCGGACTCAATCGGGCAGAGATGGCTCTACAACACGGGGAGGAGAAGGTGAAGTTGTGGCGAAGGAGCTATGACGTCACTCCTCCGACTATCGACGAAGCCCACCCTTACTTCCTGGAGATTTACAATGATCGCAGATACTCCACTTGTGACGTGCCGATAGAGAGCCTTCCTCGAGCTGAAAGCCTGAAGGAGGTGTTGGACAGGTTGCTGCCATACTGGGACAGTACTGTGGTCCCAGAGATAAGGAAAGGCAGGACTGTGCTCATTTCGGCTCATGGAAACAGCTGCAGGGCTCTACTGAAATACCTGGAAGGTATGTCGCTGGACACACTGGAGCCGTCATGAACAACAGTCTGAGCTTTTGAATACATTCAGTGGTAATCAGCAGTTCTATCTAAACTCTACAGGCTGCTCTTTCTACTCATTGCAGCCACTGAATTAGGAAGGACATGTTTCAGTTCCAGAAATGGAAGGTTGAACTTGTGTAAAAAGGCCAGTGAGTTTATGTTACATTTGGCTGCAGCCTTGAAACCCATGCTGACCTTTCATCATACTCGTAAGACCGAGAGCGTCCATGTGAAGCACCCTACTCAATAACCATGCTCACAGTGTGGAAAATAATTCCTATCACAGTTTGTAGACTGCAACAAGCTTCATTGAATGAACTCCTTAATACAATGACACTTTACAATGTTACACCAGTACTGAATGAAAGACTGCAAAATTGTCTGATGGATACGGTTGTAAATATATTAAAATTAATGATTGTTTGTATGCGCTCTTGTTCTACAGGTATATCGGATCAGGAAATTGCCGCGGTGACGTTACCTACAGGCGTACCTGTGCTGCTGGAGCTCGATGAAAACCTCCGGCCGGTGAAACCTCGACAGCTGCTGGGAGACCAGGCGAAGATTCAGGCAGCCATTAAAAAGGTGGAGGATCAGGGAAAAGCCAAACCTTCAACTTGAATAGAGATAAAATACTTTCAAAGCTAACATGTGGGGTGTGATCAAAAAGTTTCAAGCAAAAATCAAAGATTTACATTTGAATTCAATCTCCTCAAAGCAGTCATGATTCTGCAACAATCCATAGCTGCCTGCTCTGCCTGCACTGCCGCCAAGTAGCATCATTCCTGGACCGTGTGGAGTCATGCATCACTCCTACTTCCACTCGGTAAAGAGGATGAACTCCGAGTGAGACAAATGCAGGAAGTCTGGCAGATGATGAGACAAAAAGTTGAGTTGAAACAATGTGGTCGTTAGATAATTGTGATAATGGAATACCACGATGAACGTTAACCTGACTGACAACTGTGTTTACAGTCCGATTCTCATGGACAGATTCACAATATGCAGCTGTTTATTTGGCGTAGAGAAAGATGAGCATGCTCTGGGTCGTTACTCCTTACCTGTCTTGCTTTGCTGGAGTTGATGAACGTTGCTTGATCTTATAGACTAGAATCACGGAGGCCCAGAGACCCAAAGCTGCAGAGTCGATGCATTAAGTCCCAAATGTTCTGCACATGGTTGCAAGAAGTTGTAAAATGTGTCCTGATGACGGCACGCCGCCCTGCGTCGGTTCCTGTCAGGGACAGCCAAGAAACTTATTGATCGCACCTTGCAGCTCTGTTTTTGTTCTGTGTGCAAACTCCAATATTCTGCAGACTTGAATAACTTCTCAAACATTAGGCTGTAACTACAACAGGCTGTTGGTGGTGGCGTTTAAACGACAGGTGTACGCATCACGGTCAAGTCTCTATGTTTAATAATGAGCTGGCCAGAGCTCAGGATGTGTACTTCAGGTCAGACTGGTCCTTCCACTGAAACTGGAGAAAAGTGTACTGTATGTGTTTTAGCACTGTGCTGAGTTTTGTTGTGCGTAAGCTCTGAGGAAGTGTCTGGTGTACTTCTGCCTGTGTGGTCACATGGTGACTCATTACTTGTCCACTCACTGTTTTTTATTTGTTGTTTTTTTTTTTTTTGTTTTTTTAAACCTCTAAGGTGGTTTTCTGGCATATGAAGCTTTAGAAATAGTCCCATTACAAATGTGCCTTCAGTCCCTCATATCTTCTGTATTTCAATATATATCAAATATGTGTATTTCAGAACAAAAGTCCTCCATCGATAACAAATGTTAACTCGGTGAAAACTGACCGCCGGACTCTTCATTCCAGAAATGGTTAATTGTGAGCCGTAGAAACGCTGTGAATATGCAAAGCCACTGAATCATTCGTATGTTATCCATGCTCTTTAACAGCACTCTGCGAGTAAAACAGCTCCATCTGTTTCTCTGTGAGGGCGATACGGCACATTAACAGTGAAAACGCTGCAGCTTACAGCGATGGGCATGTTGGTATGATAACTGTTTTATGCGTTGCACTTTTATTTCCCCTTTTGTTAAATAAAATACAAGCATTATTTTGGATTTCATATTTTAATTATTAATATAAAAGCCCTATTTGATGTTGCTTATAACATGTCGATGATGCGGAATGGAGACGTTACCCTAGTTAAAATCACTTTGTATTTAACTTGTCAAAAAGCTAGATTTTCTTCTTTTTGTCATTCTTAAACTTGTCTTTTACTCTTTGTGTCTTTGTCTCTTGTGGGTAGATGTGAATTACTGTGCATTGCATCTGTCTGTTGTGTTTCTGCACCACTGTAATCTTGTACACTGGTTTATTAGGTCAGTCAGGGAAAGGAGTGTGTTAATGACATCCATTTAGACTTTTCAGTGAACTTTCTGTGTAATTTTAAGAAATAATTTGACCAGTTCAGACATTTCATTTTTAAGAGTGTGCATTAAGAAATAAAAGCGATTCTGAATTTTGTTTTGTTGTTATTTGCGATAGTGCTTTCAGAGGGCTAATGCTTCTCACATTGATTCGGTGATGAATGGTAAATTTTATAATGAAGCAACACAAAACAAATCGGCAAACTGTTGTTTGTTTGGGAAGTAAGAGGCATTCCTGCAGTGTGGATTCCGGTGGCCTTGAGCTCACTGGAAACGGTAAACAACTTGAGTTTGGCTACCACAGATGAATGCAGAAGAGTGGCTTCTCCTTTCTCAACCATTTATTTAATTTGGCCAAACCAGCGGGGCTCAGCCAGGGAGAAGCCCTTTAGTTGGATGGAAATGCTTTTAAATGGACAACAGAGGGAAAACATGATCATTATCATTCCTATCCGTGGGCATCAAGTGATCCCACATTTTCAAGGATGCTACAGTGTTTACATGTGGGCTTTGTCAGTGAAGTTCACCATTTCAGAGTTAATTCACTGTGTTAAGACATGTGAGACTAATTGAAAAAACGTTTCGTTTTACAAGTAACAAGTATATATATATATATAAAATTAAACGGAGCAATCACACTCACATCAGTTCTGTGTGAACATCACTAGTTCAGAGCCTGAGCAGGCGGAGCCGTGCACACTGCGGGTTGCACTTATAAGCCTCTGGGTGGAAGCTCTTTGCATGCTGATTCCCAGCAGGAACAGTCAATCCGGTCTGCAGATCCTGGTAAGTGTGATGATCATGGTGCGTGATGCAACTTTATTACTTGATGCAGATAAAGAGGGATGATGACTTAGAAACATTTAACATTTCTATTCAGAGCTACAGTAGACAATTAGAACTGTCTTAATACCGGTGTATGTGCTAATTCTCCATCCCCCATTTGTGAAGGGGGGATGGATGTATGTATATCTATATATATATATAGATAGATAGATAGATAGATAGATAGATAAAATAGTTATTTGCTTCTACAGATAATTTGTTTTGAACTCTTCCAAATCTCTTTTTAATCCTCCCTTTCCCGGAGGCTCAGTGTTCGCCTCGGCTCCGTCCAGCCCAGGAGAAAGAATTGTAATTTGCCTTCAGTTTCTGTTACTCATACATTGAGCAGACGTCTGGCTGTGGACACACTGATTGCCGTGGTGGACATGCCAAGTCAGACTCCTATTCCTTAGATGGTATTGAAGATAACCTACAACCACATAGGGGTGCAGTGTGTTGATTTTTATGACCACAAGCTCATCTCCTTTGGGAGTGGAGATGTGTTTGGATTTCCAGAACATCATCACTCACAGAGCCTCATTACCGAAATCAGGATAACTTTGCATGGGGAAGGTGAAAACGGCTGTTTGTGCATGAGGTGTAAAAGTTATTTCAAACAGTTTGGACTTCTAGAAAGTACCACTATGCAGCTTGCTTCGTTTGATAGCCTGTAATCTGCATTGAATTAGTATGATGTATACACTATTGCCTGCATAGTTCCGATGACAACAGTAAGTAGGTGATTAAAACACTTTTTCAACATAAAAAAAAGAAACAAACTTGGCTTCAAAGACAAAATGATGAACTTTTTTTTTTTTTTTTACCAAAAGAGAAAGGGATACAGGAAGAAATGAGCAACTGTTTTTTTTTTTTTTTTAGCATAAACGGAGCATTGTGCCTGAAAAATGTGTGATTTGGCTGTCAGCTCTCTGACTGTACAGGTGGGAGACTCCTAATGGGAGAGGAAATGGTTTTCTGCATGAGCAATTTGCAGGAGCAGCAGAGGTGAGTGTTAGTGACTCCGACATTAATGGAGTCATTCATTCAGTCTGCCAGGCCTGAGACATAAGGAGAAATGTAATTCCTGATTTCACGGCACCAGTTTGGTGCAAGTTATGAAAACTTTTTGTAGTTACAGAAAAGTCTTTAAAGCTCCTTTCAGTCATCAATAATTTTAAAATGAAAAAAAAACTTGGAGGAATAACTTACTTGGTGAGTTATTGATTGATGAACTAAAGAAGCGACAATAAAATAAAGCAGGAAGCTCTTATAGAGGAAGGCCAGTGTTCAGTCAGGGTTTCCATCACGCTTTGGTGCAGTGATGCCAGCTAATGTTTCTGTTACCGTCAGAGATCTTTCATGAAACTGCCAATAAGACTGAGTACGATCAAGATTTAGAGGGAAGTAATTCTGTGTTAAACAGGAGTTGAGTTTCATATTAACCATTAATACAAGAGCTTTCGCTTACACTGAAACTTCCAGCACAGGGAGCAAGTCAGAGAGACAGCAGCTCTGCAGCTCTGAAGCTGTTTTATCTGTTTGACATAAAGAAACAAAATCACAGAAAGTTCTGTGATTTTGACTGCGAGTCAGTAAAAGTAGTGCAACACTGGACAAATAAAGAATGATATTGAGGTTTCATTTCAACTATACAAGCACCTCCTAGTTTCAATTTATTTTTCAACTGAAATGAGATTTTTCTTTTATCCAGAGTGACAATCACGCCTCCATCAGTAGCATTATGGAAAGGCGGTTCACTGACTTCACAATGGAAAGAAGTTATTCTTGCGTTGCCACGTTTTGGAGCAGAAGGTATTTCCTAGAGTAAACCATGCTCTCTGTCCACCTCGCCAAGCCGGGACACTACAACTAACATTGGCTGTGTACTTCCTTAAAAGGAGGCTGAGTGCGCCACCCGAGCTGATGGGATGCGGAACAGGGAGTGCACATAGCTGCGTCTGTTTCCATTGAGTCCCCAGTTGAGGAGAAATCTGTGACATAGCTTTAAAAATTGGAGTAACTTAGAATTCGATGTAATCCCGCGCTCTGCCTGTCCACGATCATTAAGGGTGAAAGATTCTCATAATGGACTTGTGTCCTTTTATGTGAATCTGAAGAGCATTAGCCAGAGAGATATTAAAAAAAAAAAAATAATAATAAATCCTGGCTGCCCGATTGTTATCTGCCACAAAACAAGACTCACTCCTTCCCAGCCAAACTGTACATAAACACTTGAATGACACACAGAAAAGGTCAGCATTACAGCGTGTCGACGGTTTCTAAACTGCGTGGAATTTGTATCCCGGTCGTGGACTTTTTTCTATGTGACCATGTTTGGTCATGCGGAGTAAGCCGCTGTGGCTTCTTGATTGATTGCAAACGCCTCTCTGGCAACTGTTTATCTATAAGTGTGTGAAGCACCTTCTTTATGCTTTCAGGGAAACTTTGTCTGACGGAGGTATGTGGTGTTAGCCGAGGTTACTCTGTAGGTTTACAGTACTGAGTTGATCATGCTATTAGTGCAAATTACATTAAAAGCATCTACGGATTAAATAAAGTTCTGCACCATTGAATGAAATGCATGTTCATGTTCAGTACTCTTGTCATCTATTTGTACTTGCACCAAAAGCACAAAACCTGGAGCTGGCAGCAGGTTCCCAAATGTCTCTAAAATAGTCCTGGGGGCAAATCTACGCAATGCAGAACAGTTTATACTCTGTTTTCAGTCTGTTGTTGTATTCACAAGTAGTACTGGGCTGATTACACGTGAGGGAGTCGCTAATATCCAGCTGCCTGCATGACTTTCCTGAGCATTCTCTGAGTGAGGATGTGAGGTCTGCTGTAGTGGCCCAAATGTCAGTCATGGTTTGAGAACAGTCTTAAACAGAACAGAGCCATTTTCTCTGCCTTTTTTTGATGCCTGATTAAGATGTTTGCAGGCATCTGTACAGGCACCATCATCAAGCCAGTAATTAGAAAACCAGACGATACACAAATACCACATGGCTGAATGGAGACAACAAAGGAGGGCTGTGCAGTGTCTGCAATTACAAGCCTTTCAGCTTTTCTATCGATTTCTAATCGTGAATCTCTTATGTGACTTAAGACCTTTCATTGGATAATTTTGAGAAATTCTCTCTTATATGAACTCCTGGATGGAATTAGAAACAATAGTAGTCACCTTCTTAGCTTATCTCTTTTTTGTTTTTTCAATATAAAGAAATGCATTCAGTATATTTGAATAAACCCGCATGAACTGAATGTGGTCTTTCACTTCATTTTCAATCTTGAACATTCTCCTAGAACAACTTTTAATGAAAACTATTTGAATTGTATTTTACATACACCAAATAAGATGTCGAATTTTTTTTAAATTGCTGCAGCTTGTTTAATTTGGCTTTGCGTTTGACTGTGACACTCTATTTATCCTTACTGGCTATGAATCCCTTCTGTGCTGTATGTTGGCTCTGTGAGCATACACTGCACGGTGTAGCAATGAAAACAGACAATACCTTCAAAACCAGCCTGCAGTGAAGAGTCAATAAGAGAAATAGTTGTTCAGACACAAGAACTTTCAGGGCTGTGAAAGTACTGGAACTGCTCTGCTAGTGACTTCTATTTTATTACTTTTAATTACACGCGTTAGGCCTTTGTTAGTTACATTACTGTTGTGCTGCTTTGACACATTAACAAAGCTTTCATTCAATATGTTCACATTAATTCCATCAAACATAAAGGACGATTTTCTCCAGATTAGATGTGAGTGACTATCACTATATAATACATGAAGAAATGTTGACGAGAATAAGCAACAACAAAACAACTGAGATGAACTACAAAGCAGAAAGGTAATATTAAGCTTTCATGTTTAGTGATAGAGATCCTTGATGAGCAGTTCTAGAGTTTAGAGATGTGTACTCACCACAGCTGAAGGGTCAACTCTGTGGGACCCTGAGCATGACCTTTGACCCCCCCCCCCCCTCAGCTTTCCAATGTTTCTGCACCTCCATGTCCTAGAAATATGATCCTAGTAGGATTTAATAAAGTATGATTAATTAGTTTAGTGTATGAGAGCATCAGGAAAACTTCAGCATTACTCATTTCGTAATAGTAATCAGGTACAAATGTGAGACTCTCACTATCCTACTTGTGTACAAATTAGACAAACAAAAACACAATAGACAGGTAAATAAGATATAAATCTTTAAAGTTCTACATGCTTGATTTCACAAGATCCGCTTTGTAAATTGCCAAATTACATGTTCCCCCAAACCCCTCCCAGAGTTTAGCATAACCTGGAACACAAAAAAATCCATATTCATGAAGGCAAATGCAGCAAATGTTCCAGGATAAAACCAGATGAGCTGCTATGTTACACTAAGCTTCACTAATTGTCTGCAAATTTTTTCAAGTTTCTCTCAGATCTGTACATGTATAATTGTAAACTAATCTTGTTTTATTTAGACGTTCAACAGAGGACTTCTTTTGCTGGGCAACATTTCACCTGTACTCCTGACAATTAAACAACGCTGTCGTTTGGACTTTTTAGACAAACAGCGAGCCAGCGCTGCTCGCTGATCACTATCTCTCTTCACATGTGACAGTTGATGCAAACACTCTCATGGATATTCATGAGCACTGTTGAGTGTTTAGTTACATGGGGGTAGACTCATGCAGAGGTCGGTGGGTAGAGAAATAAGTTGTGCAGACCACTGAGCAGAGAGCCAAGTTGAGACAAATCAGTTACAGATGTACGAATTACAATCTGTCCGGGGAACATTTCATGTGCGAGTGATTTGCTAACTCGATTCCACCTTTTGACAGAACGTCTAGTTTGCACAGAGAAGGCCTGTATTCAGCAATTCTCTTCAAGAACTATTTCCATTTCACAACTTGGTCCCAACAGACAATTCTGTCTGAATTAAAGTATCAATATGATGCATGAATTCATCTGAGGAGACTTTTTTTTTTTCTTCTTCTTTCATTTGGATTATTTCAGCATTAGAGCAGGAATAATTCATGCCAACAACATTCCACTAATCTTTACAAATCATCTGTGTGGTGACAGATGTGATCGCTGATGTGCAGAACCCTCAGGAAAGTGTCTGGGCTTAGTGTCCACCTCTCAGACCGACATTTTTATGCAAACGAAAAGCACATAGAGTATCAAGTATTAAACTCTGGAAATGTGTTGCTGGATTCAGGCCAGTTCAAACAGGGCCAGCTCACCACTGATACATCAGTGAGCTTTCAGATCATTCAATCTTGTCAGCCCACTTTGAAACATCCACAGAGCTCGAGGTCCGACTTCAGAAATACAGAGCAGCCTTTGTCACCCCTATGTTGAGAGAAGAAGAGCTGTGGGGGGAGTGATTTATAGCAGTTTGTCTTATGTCTACTTCGAGAAGATTTAGATCAACAAAAACTGTGACAACCTCACTTTTACAGAACAGGAAATCACTGATCAAATGATGCTGGTTGCGCTCATAATTAGAAAACAGCATTAAATGCAGGTGATTACATGGTGAATGCCATGTGAATGTCATTATCTATCAAATTGTATATTTTTATTGATTACAATCAAATTGTATATTTTTATTGATTACAATTCCATAAAGTTACATAATGTGTGATTGACTAAAACAATTAATAGCTTTGCCCTTCACTCATTTTTTTGTATAGTGCCAGGTGTCCTGCATCTGCTCCCTTCCTGAGGCTCTCTGGCTCCCCCCAGGGGGGAGACCAACCCCTCATTCTGAAAGCCACTGGTTTAAATAATCGTTTTTCATTGTGACAAGCGTAATTATCCAGATCTCTTCATTTAATGTGAATCTGAACAAAGACGTGCCTGCAAAACTAATAGTTCTATTTGTCTGTAAGGCCTCTTCAACCTATCGACAACTTCTTAGAGGAAAATCAAAGCCATTCTCTTTTCTGGACTCTGCAGATAATTGTTATTTATACCTCTTCAAAACTATCGCCACGTTAAGTTCAAAAAGCACAGCGGATGTAATAAATCACTCTCCTGTTCACTAGGGAGGTGAAGTATTCAACAATGTGCACCTTCTCCTGGAAACCTCTAGAATCGTGCCGTCTCTTTCAGCTCATTGTGTTTGTAAGAATGAATGACTGTATATGGCGTTGGCTATAGTGAAAACTAAACAGCCCCATGCTTGTATCCCATTATGATGTGCTGCTGGTGGGCTGCTCCAGAGATCAAAAGCTATAGAAACTAAACTGAAGAGATGAAGTAGGATGGTAGGAACAGATAAAGCTAACAGCTTTGAACTGCTTTAGTTAAATACATCATGTAAGAGGAAGGGTAAATAAAACACACACATTTGTGAATAAAAACACAATCAAGTGTGAAACTGTGTTTACTTTCAGTGCTGGTTGTTATGTTGAGAAAGACAATGAGCACGAAGTTTTCCACTGGGACCACTTTTCTTTCAGCATCTCCTCAAATGTCAAAGCAGCGCGCAGCACGTGCACGTGTGTGTGTGTGTGTGTGTGTGTGTGTGTGTGTGCGTGCGTACGTGCGTGGGTGCGTGTGTGTTTCATAGGTCAGGAGTGTCTTCTATCCAAGATAAGGTTGAAATGAAGATCTTTCTATTTCGTCTTTATAACCGTATTCAGCGTGAAAATCTGATTTTAAAAGGGGATCTTGCGTCCTGTTCGACACACGGAGATTGTGATCAGGGAATCACACAGAAACTGAGCTCAGATTTTCCTGATTACTATTTCATACTGTGAGCCAGCTTCTGAAATGGAGATATGACATTATATGAGGGTTGCACAATACTGCATGCATGTTGCGTGCTTTGAATGTTGTTTTTGCCATTGTTGTTTAGCCATTTTGCTTATCTTTTTTTAAATGTATTATTTTGTTTTAAATTTACCCCTTCGCAAATGAAATGTTACATCTCACGGGGTTATCCTGTTAATGAATAGATAAAAATAAACGTGCAGGGTTATTGTATAACACAGAGTAAGTGTGTCTTTGCACTCTGGCTGTGCTGCTTCACTCTTTCACTTGCACGTCGTCTTTTCAGTGGGTAATACTGAACAATGTTTTCCTCAATCATATAAAAATGTTTGAAAACCTGCATGTCGAGTCTGAAAAACCTGTTTTGATTCCTAAATGAAGGGGACTCAAAGGTCTTGAGTAAACAACATTATTTAGCCCTGTGGGGGTTGTAACTAGAGATCAGCAGCAGCTCCATGTTAAACCATTAAAACAAACACAAGCTGACCATGACATTTCAGTGTATAACATTTTTGGTATTGGAGCAAAAAACATTATTTGTTTATTATAAGCTGTACATTTAACTCTTCCTTTTTGTTATTATTTACCACTGACTCCACCACATAGTGGTGCCATGTTACAAACATCATTTGGTGTCTCTGACAAGGACAAATTTAGAAACATAGTACTATAAATATCACAGCCAAATGTAGCCAGTATTTCTGATTTGATTTA
>OMNM01033989.1:0-20269 GCA_900302745.1 Parablennius parvicornis | reverse complement strand
TCTTTCTAATTGTGATCATTATTTCCTCATTTTGCGTCTCTTGTCTATCAGTTGAACAAATGTGCACTGGGTATGTGTGTACGTTTCTGTGAGTGCTCAGTTATACGTAACGGAGGGCATCTCATGATGCAGACTTGTTTTTCCCACGGAGAGTAAAAAGCAAGTCATCTTAACTGAGATCATTACATTTTGGCTCAAGGTTAGATATGTATTATTTATTATTAAGCTGAGAACAAGTCAGTAGAGAAAAAAAATATCCCTACATGTACTGTACTGTATGCGTAAGTCAAGGAGACACCACTTTCTGTGTCTGTGATGTAATATCATGCTCAGCTGATCACATTTGCCCAAGTAAAGCCTCAAGAAAGGACATTAATGATTCATTGTTACCCTCTAGGAATGATCTGCCATCTTTTGTTTCTTGTAGATGCTCCAGGAAATCTAGAAGTCAGAAACAACTTTGCATGCATACCAGGGGACTGTAATGAAAAGAGGGAGGGCTACATTTAAGGATTTTCTGTGGGTGAAGTTTGGATTAACAAGTCTCTCTGGAATTTGATTTTAAGAATTTGACTTTGAACTTGCCTCACATTTGGATTTATGACGGTGTGTTTGTGGACGTGCATACGTCGGACTTCTGTCTTCATGGGAAAATGACAGCCTTCTGGAAAATTTGTGATTTTAGACACATTAACAACACGTCATTCGGGGTCAGTTTAGATTTAAGTCCGATTGAAATGAATAAAAGTCTGCAAATTGCCTCCAGAAGGCATGAAAATGTGTGAATCAAGTAGAACTCCAATTATTTCTCTGAATATTGTCTCAATCATGCGATTGTTTGGTTTATTGTCATAAAAAAAATGTGCCATCTTAAGATTCCTGTCTGATGGTGCTTCAACTCAGCAGTCTGATCTTACTGATACAACTTATATAATGACCTGACTTATGTTTGAGTATGTTCACATTACAGTGTGATTAAAAAAAAACCCCAAAAAAATACTGTAATTTGAGAGATTGATAATTATGTCCATAGACTAAATTTGAAAGCAAACCAGCAATTGTTTAAATGATGTTTAAATATTTATAATTTTCATGTGTTTTATAGGTTTTAAGAGTCCACATGCTGTATGGTGCTGAGGCAGGGGTGCATGCGAGTCTTTGTAATGGCAACAGCTTGCAACCTTCCCAAATGAATTCCTCATTTATCCGTCTTCACCTCTTCCAACTTCCAACTCCAAGTGTGCAATTTTTTTTTTTTTGCTCTGCCCTTTGGAACAAATCCATGAGATGAGAGGGCTCTTTTTTCATATTTGCACTGCTGATGCTTCTTAGAGACATGCCGGAGGCTACGTCAGCTGCATATATTCCCCACGTACTGCCCAATACTACACATATCGCCCTATGGAAATGCAAATTACCGGCCCCCGCATAATTTCTGCCAAGCATCAGTAAAAACAAGACAATAGCTCTGACAATATTTTTGTTCTTCTGTGTGGACGTGGTGCTCTCGCTAAGTAATTTACCACTTTCAACAGGGCCCCCAGGGTTTACTTGTGGGCTTCAACATTCAGTGACTGTCCTTCCCACTCACAGAATTATTATCACGCTTTGTAATGTTGATTATTCAAATGCAGAGATTTTTCTGACATAAAGTAAACAAAATGACCCTAATAGTTTGGTTGTTTTTTTTAGTTTAGTGAAAAACAATTTCTACATCAAACATTTTATTCAGGAAATGCTTTTTTGACATTTCACCGAATTTGGCACCAAAAGGTCTCACTAAAATTGGCTTTTTGTTTTTGCGGAAATTTAAACGTCATTATGTACGCTCTACGCCACAACAAAGAAAAACCTTAAGAAAGGAATGAGTACATTATAGCACATGTTGGATGGCTTGAATGAAAAGGTTGTCATGGATGGGAACCACAGAAAAGGGATGCTTAGGATAGAGCTGCCTGACAGGAAGAAGAGAGGAAGGCCTGTGAAAAGTTTCATGAATGGAGTAAAGGAAGGCAAAAAAAAAACTATTTATGAAAAGCTTACCCAGTGGTGCCTCATAACAACAGTATCTTCGTCTCCATTCATGGCTCTGGACCATTCGGTGTGACGTTTTCATGTTCTCCCCCTGTGCAGAGATGGATTTTCTCTGGGGTCTGTGACAAATCATGCAGAGAATATAGATGGATAGACGAAAGGATAGTTTTTTTTTGTTTTTTTTTACCTCCCCATTAATCTCTGAGGCTTAATAGCACAAATGACCCTGCTGGATGGAAAATGCGCAATCAGCACTTGTTTCAGATGTTATGACCCTCATCATGTGCACTTAAGGACACCCCGCTTTCTTCAGTTAAACCTGAGCAAACTGTTTTCCCAGATATGGCGGTTTTGCGCAGAGTCAGCATTTTCTCTTGTGGTCCATGCAAAAGTTTCCTGTTTGTGTACAGTCAGGTCCCACTGAGCCCCATTACTGAGGTGTTACACTGACTGTATGGATCGTTTCATCACAGACTGCTCACCTTTTCCAGGTCATTCAAATGATCATTTCCACAAAAATGCATGTTATGGAAAAGCAGTGGAGAGGGAGGATAGGAAGGATGGGTGTGGGGGAGGTGTAAGACATCTTCGCTCAATGACACTGTGTAATTATGCTGCCCGGCCACTATTGACATTTTTTTCCTCATTGACACTCAACGCCAGTACTCCAGGGAAATCGAGGAAGGGGGAGAATGTTGATGGAAAGATACAATGAATGAGTGGAAGACTAGATGAGGTGTAGAAAAGCATGACTAATGTGATGAGGAAATTTACTTTGAGAAGGAAAAGTAGGTACGCACTGTGGAATTGCCTTCATGTGTGATTAATTTTGTCTTCAACTTGTCAGATCTTTAATTAAATCTATTATATAATCTACACAATTAATAACAATCATGCTGTTAGTCAGTAATAGTTTTTACTAGTTCGGTGTGAGCCCTTAATAGAACACTGATAACTATGAAAGTAGTTAAGAGGATTGTCGTTGTTTTTTGGTTTTTTTTTTTTTTTTTTGTTTTGCAAGTTCCAGACTTTAAAGGGGTCAAGTTCTAAAGCTTTTTAACAATTTTTACATGGGTCTTGTTGGTCCAAAAACATTTTATCCAGAGTTTATTGCCACAAATCCAGCTTTTCCTTGATTTTCATCCATTTGAATATTGGATCATTTGACCAGCATTCAGAATCTGCTGTGTCTGTGTGAGCTGGACTAACTCCACCCAAACATGAAGTACTTCCTCTCGCGGTGCCATGTGCCAGAGCACAGCTGCCTAATTGTGGGAGGCTCAAAGGGAGGGCCTACCTTGATTGGGATTGGCTTAACCCCCGATGACACTATATAGAAAGACAGACTTTCTTTACTTCTGGGGCGTCATTCCCAGGAATAGGAAAGCATATTACTTTTGGGAAAACCACTAGAAAGTGAATTTTACATGATATGACCCCTTTAAGAAATAAGTTATTCTCTGTATTCATTAAACTTAATGGGTGTGCCGGGAGTCCATCTGACACCATCTGGTATTTAAGTGAGGTTTTCACCTTCGCCGCATTTCGGAGCCGTCATCACTCAGATGGAAGCAACAATAGAATGGTAATGTTGCGATTTGTTTATATTATCCGTGTGTTTACGTGAGTTTGAATGAGTGATTGCTCCGCACCCTTCGCTCAGCTGCCTGGAGAGAGCCTGCCTCCTGTTTTGCCCTCTTCCCTCTCATTAGACTTTATCTGTTCTGTTTCCAGACTCGTATTTCTCTTCCAGCTCGGCAGCAAAGCTGAGCCGACCTTCACAATGTCACTCCGTGAGAATGGAGGAGATGCTTACAGTTGAGGAGTATCTGTTGCACTGGCAGCAAAGTGTGCAGAGAAATACAGTGTATTTTTTTTTTTTACACTTCTTCCTTGTGCCTTTTTCCACTTGTCTGTGAATTCAGTTTGACGTTCATTATTGTGACACGGTCACGGAAGTGCCTTGGAGGAAAGATTTACTGATCGCACGGTATGTCTGTCCTTTACTTTGTCACGCACGGCCGACACCCTCGCAGCCAGTAACTTGTTTCTTCCTTTTCGGTCAGAGTAACACCCTTCAAGCGTTACTGGCACTCCTATTACTCTATCCCCATGATCACGGCCTAATGGTGGCTTTATATTTGTCTTGAGGTGCCCATTACTGCAAGACCTTTTCAGCCAGGACCTCTACCTTTACAGTGCCACTCTGGGGGATATGATTCAGACACGGGAATGACCTCAAAGCAATTTGTGACCTATGTGCTGGAGCTGTGTCCCAGAAGAGCGCACAAGTGTGAGGCTGTCGCTAGCTGCACTCGGTGACCGATCATTTCGCAGCACAAAAATTGCACAGACAAACAAAATGTAGTTTGTGTCAGCTTAGGGATGTTGTAGTTAAATGGTTTTGAGTTGGGTTATAGTGTTACTGCACAATCAGGAGCTGTGAACGGAAGTGTAATATAGGGACAGTGTCTCACACATGTTTGCAATTCATCCTTGCAAAGTGAAAGTCTGCAAAGCACATGCAGCTTATCATATTCGACAGTCTTGTAAGTTGTCACAGTAACAGAAAATCAACTCACCGATGAAGTTGAATCCACAATCTGAACCCAGGCCTTATAGAGATGAATAGAAAATCCATTGTGCCTGGTGAACCTGGGTAACCTTACTCTGCAGGACAGAAATCAAATCAGATACCGCATGACAAATTGTTAATTCAAGACCATCATTTTGTGTATTATTGAAGGGTGGATTTTTGCACCCTTCATGAACGTTGGACCTCAAGTTAAGCGAGTTTGCTTTCAGTAATGTATTTCACCCACCGTGTTACGAGGGTTGCAACAGCAGGTCGTGTGATTCATATGATTGATTGAATCCAAGTTTGACTGATGCAACTGAGCAACCTGGAGGTGGTTCAGGGCCTGAAGAGGTTGGTGAGATTTTGAACAAGTGGTTACAAGTTTTCTTGTTTAATCATAAAGCCAACACAGCCTCTTGCTCTCAGTAATAGGTTTACTTAACAAAAGTCCAGAAAGTAACACTGTTTTCCATTTGCCTCTGGGTTCTGAGTTACCTACATCCAAATAACTTCATTTTCTTGAGAAACCAGGTTTGTTGTGCTCCAGTTGATGGAAGTATTGCAAGTCAGATAACAGGATCCACCCAGTAAAGCAGCTCATGTGCTCATTCGGGGTCCCCTGAAACAGCCCCGGGTTTACCTTCTGGAGAATTACCTTTATAGGGTGTTTTGTTTTGTTTTATCTTTCACTCTGCAACATTATAAACAACTCAAAATTCCAAAAACCAACGCAGCGTAAAAATTAGTGAACATTACTTCACCTTGAAAAAAGTATGAATTCTCAAGACCTACCGAGTTTCTTTCTGTAGCAATAATGATAGAAAAAAACCCAACAACAAATCATATCAAACATCTCATATAAAGCAGAGAAGAACTGAAAGACAGCAGCAAGGTCAAACACTGTCTCTCATTAACCATTTAGAAAAAAGTTATATTAAAACAATGTGGAAAAAATCTTAAATCGCTTTTTGGGAATCTGACTGTATAGATGCTGTCATTGTCACAGGTTATATGCTAATTTAGTCATCAGAAAGAGAAAGTAAACTTTCCACACTTCTCGTTCCTGAAAACTGTATTTAAAAACATCAGTTTCATGCTACATCCATGTGATGGTGTTTTATATCCTCATCAGAGCACCTTTTGTCTATACTGTCACAAACTGAGATAATCCATGAGTTGATAGCATTATATTATATATGTAGCCCAGTCTTTCTATGAAGGCCAACTCATGCTTCTCTAAAGGGAAAAAGTTCTGAGAGTGCCTTACATAAGATGAATTAAATAAGGCAGCATCAGCAATGCCTATTAATTGTTTCTTTTCCCTGTATTGTTTGCATAATGCAAAGGAGCATCCAAAACATCCTGAGGCAAACTCTGTGTAATACTCTTTCTCCTTCCTTCCCGTCCACTTCATTTTGTGAAGCAGAATCCATCTTTTTCCTGACATGTTGGGAACTTTTCGGTGTTTGCCTGCGCGCGATCGATCGACATGCATAATTCATAGTTAGTGGGTTAAGAGCAGCTCGGCTTCTCTCGTCGGGGCCTCTTTGATTCCCGTCTCTCGATGTGCCCCCACCGTTTCAGGAGAGCTCCAGCCTTGCTATTAAATCAACTCACGCACATCCTTGTGTGTGGGCGCACACATGAAACAGCATGTGTTGGTTAAAAAAAAAAAAAGAAAAGAAAAAAAAATCGCCCCAATGCAAACATGCATGGCTGTGCTGAAGAAGAGGAGGAAGAGGTTGCTGGAGTTCCTTGGAGCTTTAAACATCAGCTCCCGCTGCTCAAGTATGTCTCTTAATGTAATGCTTTGTGTCAGTATTCTCAACCAATTAAATGGACTATCTACCCTCCAAACCCTGGAGACTGTTTAAGACCCACACAGTGGGATTCCCCCATTTGAAGTTGAAAGCCTCCATTGAGATATTTAGAAGCTCATCAGCAGATTTATCATTTTGGAGGAGCAGTAGAAAATGTGCTGTTTCCACTGGGACACTGAGAACATTGCTTTTACGTTTGGTCGTTGGATATTTCCCATATAATTCTGAGAATCAGAAGTTCATACCAGAAAGCATTAGCACTCCTAAGTTAACTCCAGCACACTGTTATTGACATAGCTGTCACCATCTCATTTGTACTCCGGACTGCACCCTCAAAGTCTGTGGCTACAAACCTTGCCTTGCTTTGTGTGGGCAAGGCAAATGACCGCAGGGGATGCTGGGAAATGAAAATAACAAGTCATTTGTTGACAGGAGCAAAGTTGGATAAGGAAATAACTGCTAGGGGTGTGAGGATTTAGAAGCAAGGGTGTGAGGGGAGGCGGCAGAAAGACAAACAGGCTGGAATAAACCAGACTGGAGCTGGCGAGATTGGAGCCATCGGGGTTTCTCGGAAGGCGGAAATACACAAAATAAACTGAAATTAGAGCTTATCTAGAAGAGCATCTGCTGCAGTGACACATCGGGTCTGCAGTAAAGCAGCCAGCTGTAAGAGGAAAAGAGATCCATTTTCACTTTAGCTTCTCAACATTTATGGATACGTTGCATTTATTAGACAAATGATTCAACAGAGTACCGGCCGTTCATTCTTTGCAGCACGATTTAAGAGTTAATTGAATAATTAATCTTCATGAATTACCAAATCACCTTTATAAATCTTGAGGAACTCCATATGAAGTTCAAAAAAAGTGTAAATAGGAGCTTTCAGCATAACTCCACCAAAGACTACCTTGCATCCTGCTTCAGACTGTGTGTTTACGGTACTTATTAGCACATATGGGTTTGGTGCGCACTCTGAATATGGAAAAGGTTTGAAAAATGTCTAAAATTTGTATTTGTAATACACATAAAAAGAGATTGCAGCATTTTTTGGAATTGAGGTTGCAGTTGCACCACCTATCTAAGAACTGCTTCAGATCACAGCAGACAGAGACGTTTCTTAGGCAAGTTTAGGGCTTCGGAGCTTTGCAGAGCAATTTGTGAAAGAGCAAACTAGCATTAGCCTCAAAGCCATGCTATCATGATAAGTTTGTGCAAACACCCATAATGCAACAGCTATAAGAGAAGTTTTTGGAACATTTCAATGCATTTTGCACCAGAAGGTTTCAATAAAATTGGATTTACGTTGAGATTGTTGTCATTTCCGGGAGTGATTGTTTGATTTTGTGAAGATATCAAAATTTTCATCATGTATACTCTGCGCCACAACAAAGAAACAAGTTTAAAGTTACTATTTTAAGGTTAGTATGGTACTATTTTACCAGTCTGGTCCACTCGGGATGAAACTGTAATGTGTGTGGCTCCTGTACTGAAACGTGTTTGACACGCCTGGTTGACATGATATATGTAATCCAACTGCTTTATTTTTTATTTTGTCTGCGACCGCGCTGTTGACAGCTGTGAAGGATTTAAGAATGCCTGCAACATTCAGTGTTTCAAGGTGACATTTAAAGATGCAGCAGGGTGCTTGGTAAATAATTGAGACGCGAATTCAGTAAACTGCACCAAAGGCACATACCCCCCACTATATTTTGTAACCTCTCGTTCTATCTCGTCTCAGTTTCTAAATGTCACTCAGACCTGTTTCCGTTAGTGGTGTTCCACTTGTTCAGTCCTGCCGCTTAGAAGAGCTAATAGCCGGCCTGACAGCCCTCGTTCAATACGTAGCACAATTACTGCCAGGCTCACACACTGCACGGCCATCACACAGTGCAATCACCCCCCCCCACTCTACCCTGCCCTGTCACTCTGCAACTATCAGGTTGGCTTCAGTTCTCAGCCCACTATAGATTTATCTCCAAGCCGCCGTTAACATCGTCATCCATCTCTCATCATTTACCTTTTACCGCCGTCCTCGCATCTCCCTGCGTCTTTTTCTTTCCCATCCCCGGAGCACCCACTTCAAGCATCGCCCTCCCTCTCATCTCTCGCCTCTTAGCTCAGATGAAGGTGTCAGGTCGGGGATAATCAATGGGAGACGTGCTCAGGCTGAGATGAACCCAACTTAAATTTCTGTGTGTGTTTTTGTGGATGTTTATGCACTTTGGTGAGATGATAAAGAATGTGTTTTCTGTTGTTTTTTTGTTGTTGTTGTTATTGTTTTAGTGTTGCAGTTCACGCTGATTTGTGCGCGCATGCGTGCGTGTCAATACCATAATCACTTCTTCTCCCTGTAGACTGTTGCAGCCTCAATCTTGACTGAATTCAGTTGTTTGTCCTGTTCATTTTTCTTCAGCTGATAAGCTACATGCTCGGCAATTGATATTTCTGGAAGATGCACCAACTTCAATCTTACAGACAGTAAAGAGAGGGAACCTGCCAGCCTCAAACAGGAAGTGTAGTCACCGTTCAGCTGCTCTTGTGCAGATGATCCATACTCCTTAATTACACTGTTAATGACTCAACCTTGTTCATGGTATTTGTTGTCTCCTGAGTAGAGGATGTAGCCAACGGGGGGAACGCTGAACTTGGGAGGGTGAGGGCATGATGATGAAGGGAGGGAAGATTAGGTGGCACCAGTGATCTTGCAGAACGGGAAAAAAAAAAAAAAAAAACCCACAATGGATAATGAAAATTTTACAGTTCCAAAGGCAAACGCGTGGTTTAAAAATAACTCAGAAAAGCATGCTGATTTAACAGTTGATGCTGCATAGGAGAGATTTTTCTTTGGATATTTCCACAAGTTTCTTACTTGCCAAAATTTAATTTTATTCCTGTCCTCACTCTCTGTCTTTAGTATTTGCTTAAATTAACTGAAATTTTGGAGCATGTTCTTTTTATGTTGTTACATACAATAACTCTACCAAAGATGTAAAAACCAAGATCATTAAAATGAATATGAGGGGCACTAACACACAGTCGCAGCTGTAATTAATCACTTGTTTTTGTGTCACAATGGAGTACATCCACTTAATGTATCTAACAAGATCTGCTCATTATTGCAGGTTAATCTAAAAAAAATGAAACTTACCAGTTTCACTGGTGTCACTCTAATTAGCAGTAATTGTGCCATGACATCACAGGCACAAGTTTGAGATCAGATAGCAAAATGGTAATATTTCGATGGTGCAGAGCAGCTTCTTGCATAGCTATTTGGGTCATAGTAGCAAAGTCTGCTTTTATTACAGGATTTACAAATGAACCTGAAATTAAACTATGCTGGACTTTATCGAAGAGAAACCATTCAAGCAGATATTTGGTCTTTTAAGGAGCCTGGCTTTACACATTTTACCCAGATCATTAAAAAATAAATGCTTTAAAGATTCTATGTAGCTTTTCATCAACAACTTTGTGCAAACTATGCACTGAAGGTTCATTTATGCTCTGCGTGTGCATGAAAACAAAGTAAATGTTACTGCCTTTTTGCATTCATGCTTACAACAGAATTATCATTTAGCATCTATTCCACTGTAGTTCAACACTCTGGTCAAATAACCAGAAGAAGAGTAGTTGTTTTCTGATGGCAGAAGACTAAAGAGCACTAATGTTTGTGTTGAGAAAGGCACAATCAACCGTTCTTTGAGAGTAGAAACAGCAGGTCATATCTGTGTGCATATTGAACACCAAGCATGAAATATTGTTACGAGATCGTCTGAGAGATTTGACGGCACTGAGAGCAGTAATACCTTTTTTTTTAAGTTTTCAATAAAATTCAGTTTTGCTATATTCGGTGGAAAATATGCACACAAAGCCAGGTACAACAGTGTTTTCAGTTTGAATTGATGCTAACTTTACAACCATTGGGGTTCAATACATGTTTTAGGATTTTCCATGTATACAGTTATTCAACAGAGACTCTGTTGAATACCTCCATTGTCATTACTGCGGCTGTGCACTTAGCTAAGTCAGCTATAACCTTTCCCGTCTGTGGTGCACAATGCTCACCACTTTACTGCTGCTGAACCACTGTTTTGGATTATGTTTTATTCATCAGCACAATGCACCATTTTTCTATATTTTATAAAAAATGTAACTGCAGAGTTGGTTGATCATCAAACTGACCATTTTCCAAACAACATATACTCCTAACACTGTGGGATAATGGTGCTTGGCTGATATACAAGGAGAGGCAATACCTGACATTTATTGACAATAGTTAGAAACTATAGTATAGTAAGCCTCTGCAGCTGGAACAACTAAGGCTCCATTTACATGGGTGAAGAGAAAATGCAAAAATTGAGTTGCGTTTTAGGTGTCTATTTACACAACAATGGAGGTCGGATCCACTGAAATCACAACTTTTTTTTAAAGCAGCTCTGACTCCTTCAAAGGTGGAAACACTGCTGGATATTCTTAGTTTTAATTCACAAGCAGATAGTATTTTTAATATTTGCATATAATAAAAAAAAAACCTCTGCGCACATGATGTTTATGAAGATGTCTGTCAGTCACTGTGCTGTTCTCTAAAATGCAATTTTCGTATGTGGCTTATCAGTGTTAGCAGTTACAGGATGATAAAAGTCTTAATGAATTATAATATAAAACTCCCTTTTTTTTATGTGGAAGAGAGGAGCCGGAAAAAAAGGCAATGACAGAGGCAATAAAAGTTGAGATAACAGTTGAGCGGAACAACGGAGAAAAGAAAAAGCGAGCGGAGATGAAACGAGGAATCTGAAGTTCAACTCATCTTCTGTGAAAAAGGAAAACTTCAGTGCAACAAAAAGAAAGTATTTTCCCTCTGGAGTACTGGCAGCTTAGAGACAAGAAGAGAGAGAGAGAGAGAGAAATGACGACTGAAAATTCTTTACCACGCTTATTTTTAGAGCAGTTCAGTCAAATCCTGGAGTGTTTACCCCGAAAGTTTAAATCGCTGGTAGGAGCGAGCGCATCAGTAAAAACGAAATGCGCTCTAAACAAACAGTCCTCGACCGGCCTTTGGGAATGATGGAAATAGTGTGAATCCTAACAGAGCCTGAGGGGGTTAAATGGGAGGTGGGAGGATCAGTTGGACCACACGGGGGAAGAAGCAAGGGAGTCATGTTTTGTCTTTCGTATTGTTTGCTCGATTTACCTCTTATATCTGTTGGTCCTTTGTTTGCTTCGGATTGAAGCGCTGCAGCGATTTCGAGCAACGCCGGGTACCGTTGGCAAATACTATTACCCACTGATAAATGTCAGATGCTGTTAAACATATGTTGAGGGACCATTTTTCAGGATATTTCCCGTTATCTCAGACTGAAGATTTGTGCTTTAGATTTTTCTCATTAGATTGGTTTTACTGTTACACAAACTGTCTCTTGGAAAGTGAACATAATATTCCTTCAGGCACTGAAATCACTCCAACCTCTGAAGGACGCAGAGGCAGTAATGGTTTCCCACGCTGACACTTCCACTGTCACCGTGGCGGCCAATCTGACTGCCAGTGCAGACTTTTTGCCTCTTTGCGAGAACAAGCATCCAGCTGGAAAGTCATATATTTTCAGCAGTTTGCAAACATTCAAATGCAAATGGCACGGATGATTGGTTTAGGAGCTGACTCAATCATTTGTATACATAGTGAACAGAAAGGGCCTGATGCATTCTCTGGAAGCCAATTGTGCTTTTCACTGCCATATCAGAAGTGCTGACTACATTTTCATTTGTTGTGATGTCTTTGAATTTTATTTATTTATTTAATTTTTAAAAGTAACTTTGGTCAAAAGGACTTGACTACACTGGCGCTTATAAGCAAAATGTGTGGTCAAATAGCAAACTAGCATTACTCTCAAACCCATGTGGAGTTTGTGAAAACATGCACAATGCGACGGCTTTAGGAGACGTTTGGACATTTCACAGAATTTTCCACCTGAAGGTTTCATTAAAAGGACTTTATGTAGAGATTGAAGTAATTATTTCTTTGGTTTTGTAAATATATAGATATAATCATCACATGTACTCTGCACCACAAGGAAGAAAAATCTTACGCTTTAATTTTTAGGTTATTGTGGCGCAGCCAACTAAATATGAAAATGGGCTGATTGTGGCCCCTGAACTAAAATGTGTTTGACACCGCTGGTTTCAAAGAATCAAGAAGTCTTCTAAATTTGAAGATTCTAAATTCTAAATTTTAAGAAATGCATAAAATCTGCTCTGTTAAGTAAATATGAAAAGTAGACCTAAATATAAATAATGTTAGATATTTGATTTAAATGATCGTGAAGACGATGGTTTTGTTATTTGTTTTTTGGGTTGATTAAATGTACTGAAGCACTTTGTATATACTCTTCAATTCATTATATGTGTCTTTTCATCTCATATCTTTGTGGTTTAAGGTTTTATTTCACTCAGACAATTCTTTATTTGGTGCTTACTGATTGCCTTTATGTTTACTGGAGCAGTGGTAAAACGCTGCTGAGAGTTAAACTCTTCACACTGCATCTCTTTAAAACCAACCTGCTGGCAAAACAGTGGGAGGTCCTTCTTATGAAGAAGTTAGAGGAAATGGAGGAGTGTTTTTAAGCTGGTTAGCAAATTCAATTGGATAAATAACTCAACTTTGCAGAACAATTCAAAGGCAGTCTTCTACCACGTACACTAAAACGATCTGCAGGAAATGGCATCAGTTTGTTGTCATTTAGCTGTTTTCAGTTTAGAAAAGTTTCACTTTCAGAAAGCAGCGTTTCAATTATTGGCCATACACGGCCACGAGTTGATCCTCTGTGTGATAAATGTACACTTTGTCAGAGAAATGCTGTTAAATCCACAAGAGTGAGCTGCAAAATGACTCTGGAATCTGGAACCATTGTCATTGTTGACAGTCTTCTTGCACATATACAGAGAAGAGCGGGGTGATTTTCTGTTTACATGGAGACTGGAAAAACATTGTATTCCGGAGGTGTTTTCAAAAGGCTCACAGAGATTTGCAGTTCTGTACCCAAACAGTTCAAACACCCCAAGTATGTCGTTTTCATTCAGAAATGTTGACACGAAAAAGTGGAACACAAAGGTCTGCACAACTATCATGCCCCAACCGATTGTCTTATCAAGAAGTGAATTCAGTTTGTCAGGCTGGAGAAAAAGACCAGTCCTGCTTCTAGAAAACATTTGTCCTGTTCCGCATGATTTAGGCCTTGTTTACACAACTTTCAGTTGAAGATGCATCATTTTTGCATTTCCGTTAGAGAAAGTTTTTTTTTTTTTTTACATGGCAACATTTTTCAAAATGATGTCCCTTTATAGGGAAATTACAGAAATGCACATTTGCAGAGGAACTATTTACCACGGCCATGGTGCATTTCAGAAAAATTGCATTTTTCCTCCCTCTACATGGAGTTGGAGTTGTACCATTATCTAAATGTTGTGTTTTCTGTGGCTCCGAGCACCATCGTCATGTAAAGAGACAACCAAAACACAACAAAAGTTTTCCATTTATAATTGAAACCTTTGTAGTGTGAACAAGGTTTTTCAATGTCCCTCTGCTTTAACACATTGGAATCTAATCTAAAGAAGGGATTGTTTGATCATTTGAGTTGGATTCCAATGCAAAGTTGGGAAGCTGATTCACATCTCGACTCAATCGCTGAACCTCAAGTTGTTCTTGTTCTTGTCCTCTGGCGGGCAAAAACATTCCATCTCAGCTTTAATGAACACAACTCACCTCTACAATGCTTCAGAACTGGAATTAATTGAAGTAAAATCTATTCACATATACAACACCATCCAGTTTTGTAGTGAGTCTGTTGCCTCACAGCCGAGATACCTTCATATGATTCTGGGTTTGGAGTTTTTTTTTCCTCTTTAGAGTTTCTCCCTGCATAACTTCCTCCTACAGTCCAAAAAAATGCTTGATGGGACAGTTGGGGAGTCTTAATTGCCTGTAGGTGTATGTGTAACATTTTGTCATTGTTAGCACCGTGGTAGACTGTTAAACTATGAAGATTACAATAGGCTCTTTGCCTTATAGTAATCAGTATTGACTCCAGATCCTGTGACCCAAAATTAGATGGAGCAGGTATAGAAAATGGATCAATAGAACACTTAAGCGTTTGAGCAGCGTTATAAAATTTTGAGTTCAATCTGTGCAAACTGCTCCCATTTCTTGGGTCTAATTTGTCAGTATGGCAGCGTGTTGTTAGCTGGAGTGAGAAAGTTTAAGTATTAAAGTGAGAACTGTGTGTAAAGTTAGCCTGGTGTATTTGTGTGAGCCACACATCGCAGTTGCCATGTCAACTCCATTTTCCGTAGAAACTTATTTTTCTCTGCTTCATGCATTCGGTACATTTATAGACATTTTGAATAATGTAGACCTCATTTCTCTGCCATTTCCACGGAAGGACAGCAGTGATTTCACGACTAATGTTTTGGTTCCTCATCAGGGCCTGAAGGGTGCCCAGGGGAGGGTTTGATGGGACTGCAAGGACAGCTGAAGGATGGTGCAGGACTGTCCCTACAGTCATTAAGCTGCTTCTACCCCCAATACACACTCATCATCTTCCGCTCTTTCGTCGAGTTCCCCTCCTCATCCACCGAGGTTCCTCGCTTCCTCCCCAGTGGTTGTGATGTCTTGACCCTGTCGCTCTCCCCGCATGCTAGATAAATGCTGTCCTCTGCAGGCTCTTCCATCTTTCTCCTGTTCCTTTTCCCCCTTCACCCCGGCCCGACCTTTACAGTATGTTTCGCTGATGACTGATGGTCCTGCTGCGTCCCCGAGCCCAGTCGGCCCTAATATGAAGAATAAACTCATATTACATTCATGCCTGTGGGACTTCGCCGTCCACAGAGCAAGAATAAAGCAGAGAGGAGGGAGAGGGTGACGTGAGAGTGAGGCATCAGCGCAAAGTGTGAAGGGTACAAGTTAAGGAAACAGGAAAGTAAATGAGTCAAGACTGAAACGAGACTGAATGGTAAGACGGGCATTGAAGAGAATGGAAATGCAGTGCAGGCAGAAAGAGGGAAAACCAATGACGTATGAAGACGAATAATGATGAGTGGAGGAGTGCGCTGTGTTGAAATCACCCCGTCAGCTCTGTGGATGACTTGTGCTCTCTATAGTTTCTTCTCAGGCCCAGCATTCCTGATGTTCTCTGACGTGTGTCTGTCTTTTCTTCACATTCTTACAATGGATCTGATCAATCAGTTTTATTGATCCATGCCACTCTCTTTCCTGTTTCAAGAAACGTAGGATTATATCAAGACAAAAAGAAAATACATATTTAATACGTCTTCAAATCAATACTGAATGGAAGAAACTGCCATAGGGTTACTGTGTCATCTCTTACCTCCTGTGAGTTGGGGGATTTGACATTGTCACTCTGTAATGGAAATGAAAACATTGTTAAAAGCTGAAAGCTCTGCCTCCAATTCTACTTTCAGAAAACCTAGGAACCTCCACAAAGCCAGCACTCTGAGAACGAAGTGTTCTGCTGAGGTGAAAAGGGTTTGAATCCTCGAACCATATGTTGTACTTGGAGCTATAGAAATTGAATTTTTAGGAATATAGTGTAGAATAAAACTTGCTTCTTTTATACATTGTCTGAAATATATAGTTTGTATTAAGAGCCGTTAATCATAAAACTTCAACAACTATATTGAATTTTAAGTACGCCTGAAGTATAAGGTACATTCTGTCTCCCGCAGGTTAGCATTTAGTATCTAGCACTCTGTATTCATGCTGAACATATCCTATTAACTTACAACCTCCAACTAATAGAAGTAGAAGCAGATCTTGCAAGTTGATTGTCAAGGTTTTTAGTTTTTTTTGCCTGAGAATAAAGCCCTTTCTGCGGAGCCCACTGGTTGCATGGTGACCCATCCCAATCAAAGTTACACCTCAATCAGTAACCCTATAAACTTGTCAAAGGTGTTTTTGCATGTGTTTTAAAAAAGAAAAAAAAAATCCGACAAGCGAGACAGTGTGTAGATTTGCATTCAAACAGCAGAGTCAGCTGCATTTGCATGTTTCAAAAAGGGCTGCCGGCTTCGACTCTGCTAATGCGCTTACATAACACTGGTGTCAATCTCAGTGTCACACAATGTTTGATTTGACATTCACTCAATGTCTCTCCGCCTCTCTGTGTCTCTTTTTCTTTAGTGTGAAGATGGTGCTGCTGTGGACAACCGGCGACGTCTTTAAGACCGCCTACTTCGTACTGAACGAAAGCCCGGCTCAGTTCTGGGTGTGCGGTTCAGTCCAGATCCTGATCGACGTGGCCATCCTGCTCCAGGTGCTGTTTTACAGCCCAGACACACGAGTCAAACTGGGCTGAGTGGGACTGCAAAACAGAGAAATCCAGAGGCCCTTTGATAAAACCAGGGTCGATGTTCAGTGCCAGGATTCAGTGAAAACCAAAGTCTGCATTAGAATGTCATATTTGTGATCAGACTCGACTCAGACTAATTTATTTTGAGGTTTTCATGCCGTTGCAAAAAAAAAAAAAAAAAAAAATGTTTACATCCAAGTGCCAATAGGAAACAAACTAAACAAATTCACAAACTTTTTCAATCAAGCTTTAATGGCAAGATGCTTTCAGTACGGTCAGGCAGCTTTTTCAAAGCTTTTTTAAAAAAAAAAAATGGATATATTTTTCTTATTATTTATTTCCCCTCATTATTTGGATTCCTGATGTACGGTGGACATGGAAACTGTGAGAGGGAAACATCGCTCACTTTGGCAGCTCACTAACAGCATATCTTTGCTGCTGTGATGGTAACTGTACGAGTCCGTCCTTGCGCCGGCAGCCCTGCACTGGAATCTACTGCCTGACTGATGAGTTTGCCATCTGCTACTCCTCACTCCACTGGACTGTTCTCACGATGCGGAGAGTGTGTGCGTGCATGCCTCCATGAGTGTTTGTTTGTGTGTGTTGGCACCCATACTAATGTGTGTGCAGCTGATATTGATTTTTGCCATCGGCAAGCCAAGACCACACTACATACACGTAGATTTAAACACACAGGCCATCCGTCTGCATGATATAAGGTCGTTTTGCTTCGTGGTTTCATTGACAGCCAAAGGAGGCCTCTCACAAAGGAAAGCAAAATCATGAGAATGCTGCAACATATTCCACTAAAACCAAAATGTTTCTATAGACACCAAAATACACGTCAAACTTCAGGTCAACTTGACTTTTGCTATTTTTAATGCAACAGTGTTACTTAATACATTTTTATTTAAAAAATGTTGTCATACGTGTAGTATTTTATCTTTGCATTACCTTTATTTGTTGTTTCCTGGCTTTGTGGTGTCTTTTCCTTTTTTTTTTTCTTCAAACACAACCTCAAATACAGCAAATACTCTTAATACCTCTAGTAACCATAAAAAGGAATGTTCATAACGAACCAGGAATGTCTGGAAAGGAACTTATTCACTTGTTACAACCTCTCATCCAGACTTACAACTGATTGCATTGAGTTGAAAGATGTTATGACTTCAAAATTCAGTTTAGAAAATATTGTAATGGGAGTTTTTCAGGCAGATATAAATGCTGTCCAGGTAGAAAAATGGATGAATTCCAGTAAATACTGTGAACAATTTCAATGCAAATGTCATCCACTCAGTTTAATAAGTGAAACTACAAAGAGACTGACTTCAAGCACATGAAAACCATCTCTAGCAAAACTGAACTCTCATATGAACTACTAAAAAAGGTAGTTCAATCTTTGGATTTCATTATATGAATAATAAAAGAAAGTCTCTTTGGCTGAAGAATCAGATTAGTTTTGTATATTATGCAGCAGAACTTTCACAACTGTTGTGTGTGCAGAGCTGAATGCATTTCTATAATTTCTTTGGCAGTACTTTTCTACCATCTGAGAGTCCTCAGCCACTCATTAGATTTACTGTCAAAAGAATCACTCTGATTTGTCGGGTGCACATGCCAACAAATATTTGCCTAAAGTCGCCTCCTGGTCTCAGTTGGTTCAGACTTCCTTGATATGTAAAACTAACCACATTAGAGCTAGGTGTGGTGGAGTGCAGCTCTACAACCGTCCAGGGATCACCTGGATCACGATCACACGATAAAGACGAGACTAGCAAGTAAATGGCTGCAAGCGAACTTTATATCCCATTGTGATCACACCTTCGTGAGTGAAAATGTTGCTCAAAGTGATCGACAAAAACTCTAAAGGAGAAAGTATTTACATACAAACACATACACACATCTACGCTTTTAAATGAGGCTGATACAGTATCAGGTGGACATCTGAGAGTGTTGACTATTGTGATGAAACTCAGCCGATAATAAGGGATGTCAAATTATTACCAATTATCCAATCGCTGAATATTTATAAAAAAATTAAACGTATTAATGCATAGTGCATAAATACATATTTTATTGTCAGTATTTTTGCAATACATATATTGCACATGTATCATTGCAATAACGATAAGTTTGCAATAGATTGTGTAGCCCTGTTTTAAAATGCATCTATGCAAACGCACACACAGACACACACACACACACACATTCATATACAATGCAAATTTAAATTAGATTTAAAGGCCTCAAACAACAGACAGCAGGAAAAAATATTAGCATTTAGGCACATACATACACATCTATATGCACATAATGTACAGTGTGATGGACTATAGAAAATATAGAAAATAATGCAAAAAGGAAATTGAAACAAAATATGAGTAAAAAAAAAACAAAAAACAACTCTCATCCTAAAAACACCAATACCATCAACACTCAGTTGGATTGCGTTTAAAATGTAGTTTTCTTTTAATTAGAATTGTAATCGATCTTCGAGTTGTCTTGAATCACCCAGTAATGGTCCATTAGCCAGCGTGCAGTTCACGTAAAGTGCACTAATCTTTTCTTCTCACATTCTTCTCGCAGCCACATGCTGGTGAGCTGCGACTTAGAGGCAGTAGCAGCTAAGTTGTGGACGGCATTATTATCTGTGATGAGGTCCTTTACATCCTATTACACCGCCTGCCACTGCTTTTTTGTTACCTGCCATGTTTCAACTCACTCGTCCTGAGTGCTGATGGTCGCTGCGTGGAAATTAAAGCCAAACACTGAAACTCAGTCTGTCCAAAAATGAAAAGGAAAAAAATGTTCATGCATTTTTTTTTGTTTTTTTTTTAATCTAAAGGCTCTCTTCGTAATTGAAACACTAATTTAATTATATTGCCTGAAGGTTTGCTGTGGTTCCTTCTCCTACGTCTTGATAGCTGCGTCTTCCAAAACCACTGCAGCAGCAGCTGATCAGCAGTCAGCGCGGCTTCTCTTTCACTCCCCTCTGCATGATTTAATTAAGTAATAAAGCTACGTGCTTACTAAGTCCTGCAGCCACCTTTTACCGGCCAGATTGTGTCCATCTGTTAGTCTCTACCTGTCCTTTCTTCTCAGTGAACACGGTATGTAAATTGCACACCGCAGTAGTTTAGTTACAGCTTGTGTCATGGAGACAGTCCGTGCATGCAGAAGCCAGAGTGCCTGAGCCACAAGATGTTATTTGTGACGCCGAGAGTGTTAGAATGCATGTCCGATGTTACTGGGATAGGTCAAAATTCTAATTATCAACACACTCTCTGTGAGTTTTATTCCTGCCACTGTGTCGCTCCCTTGCGTATACATATATGTCAAATCTGTTCATCTGTGAGCCATATTGTTAGCTGCATGTGTCTTTATCTGCTCCATCTCTGGCATGCCTCGGTTGTTTCTGCAGTCGCATTATTTTTGTATCACTATGTCTTCTCACCAGATGTGTATCCGTATATTATCCCCCC
>OMNM01033988.1:0-20710 GCA_900302745.1 Parablennius parvicornis | reverse complement strand
ACAATTCTTCTCCCACTCTCTCATCCGTATTCCCTTCTCCATTTAATCAACTTTCTTTTGTCTCACTGACCATGTCAATCACAAAATAAAGGGGCTAGATTAAAGGGGAAGATTGGTACATCTTGCAGTGTCCCTGCAGGACAGGCTGTGAATAGGACCTCTGTGTCTGTCTGCCCCAGTCAAGGCTGCTATCCAGATGTTCTTGAAATTCAGGGGTGTGTTATCATCACAAAAGAGGATAAGCTCCTCTTGGTGCACTCCTGCAGGTGTCGAAAGTCTGATGGTGAGATAGTTTTCAATCTCTACTGCAGCATGGGGCATACTGTGTGTGTGTTGATGGTTTGCTCTGAGACATGTTCATGGTGATTATTCGCCATCATTATTCATAACACAGATTGCTTCAGATTCCACTGCCGATATTAACATAGCCCCCGTCTTTATGCAACTGCAGCATGAACTCTGCAAGGTCAAAAGTATACAAGTGTCCAAATAAAATGTTAATACATTTCGACTGAAGTTGCTCCCTGCTTTACATAACATCACCACCAGGGGTCGAATTCAGGCCATTAAAAAAGAAGCCAAAGGAGAAATGTCATCCTTGTAATAAGGTGACATTACATTTTTCTTCCCTCGCTCCCCTTTTCTTTCCTTTCTCTGCCTCTGCCCTTTTATTCTTCCTCCTCCTCCCCACATTCACACCTTGTGCCTGTCTTTCCAGCAGTCTTCACCTTTCCATCTTCATTTTTTCCCTCTCTCTATCCCCCCACGCCCCCCCCCCTTCCTCTTTTCCTCTTCCCCAGTTTGTTCTTGTTAACAGCCCCAGCAGGAGAGGGATGTGCTCTACAGTCCGGGGTCTAGGGGGCCACAGCTGCCCAATCACAACCTGATTTATCAACCTCCTCCAGCTAGCCTGCATACAGATACAGTTTTGCTCACTTGCTTGAGCTGTTACTTACAGCCAGCAAGGCAGGTTGTTTGTATTTCTGGCTGTGCATCCTTAGGATGTGTCTGCTGTAATGAAATGGCTCTTCCTGTAATGTATCTCGCCTCCTCTGCAGTAACCGAAGCCTGTCTGTGTATCTATCCAGCTGTTTTTTTTTTCTTTCCCTACCAGGATATATTTACTGACATAAGGAATAAAAGGCTGACTGGTGATCTCGGCTGATATTTGTTTTAAAAATCTCAACCACAGATGCATGATAACAGAAGATGAAACCTTTGTTTTTCTTGTTTTCAGTGCATTTGTCCTTCACATATCTGTTGCTCATTGTGTCACTGTATTTCTCATACTTACTCTGTTCATACAACTTGTCCAGGTCCAGATGGAGACTAGATAATGTGCAAATCCAAACGACAACAAAAAGAGAGAGAGAGGAAACTGATTTAATCGGAATTCATTCTGAATTAATGTTTCTCTTTTGTCCCCTTTTTTTTCTACCTCTTCCTGTCTCTAGTTCAGTACCAGATGGAGATGATGCGTTCTCTGCGTCACGTCAACATTGACCATCTGCATGTGGGCTGGTACCAGTCCACCTACTATGGCTCCTTTGTCAGCCGAGCACTTCTTGACTCTCAATTCAGCTACCAGCACGCCATTGAAGAGTCAGTTGTACTCATCTATGGTAAGTAGTCCCGCGCACATGATGACGTTTTTTCGTTAAACTCCCAATTAGGTCGTTTTTATACAATGGTTACTCAAAATGTTTTTCTGTGACAAATCATCCAAACAAAGTTTATTACAAATAGTTTGAATTGGCACAAAGTAACTGGCATAAATGAAAAATAATTTTACAAAAAAAACTTGTAGTTACCAAACTAAACTCAACTTTTGATTTGATCAAGATAGTGGTCACCTGATATGTAGGCCCACTTAAAATTAGTGTATTTTGGGGTTGTCAAACTTTGTGATTCAGAACTGGCTCATAAGAGAGCTCAATTGGACTTTCCAAAGTGTAAAACGAATAAAAAGAAGTAAAATATTATTTAGTGGAAAGGAACTGTTCTTCCTAACTAATCCACTGACGGTAGCATTTTATATCTAAGCGTAGAAGACATAAGTCTTCATAAGGATCTATATGAGAGGTCATTAATGCAGCAGTGAAAGCTCGCTTGCTTGTGAAAGCGGCATCCTTAAAGGGGTCATATACAATTTTTCAACAATTTCACATGGGTCTTGTTGGCCCCAAAACCTTGTATTCAAGGTTTGTTGCAAAGCAAATGCAGCTTTTCCTTGATTTTCATCCACTGGAATATTGGATCATATCAGCTGCATTTTGAATCTGCTGTGTCTCTGTGAGCTGGGCTGTCTCCGCCCCCACATGCCCATCTTGGGAAGAGGAGTAAGTACTTCCGCTCGTGGTGCCACGTGCCAGAGCTGAGCGGACAAATTGTGGGAGGGTCAAAGAGAGAGCCGACTTTGATTGGGATTGACTAAACCCCTGATGACACCATATAGGGATTGATTTCTGGTTCGCTCGTTGGAGTAACACGCTTTTTAAAAATTGAAACAAACCAGGGAGAGAGATGGTTTTCTTCATTTCAGGGTCGTCATTCCCACGTATGAGGATGCATATTACTGTTGGAAAACCATTAGAAAGTGAATTTTGCATAATGTGACCCCTTTAAAGCTGCAGAAATGGTCTAAATATGATTTGTGAAAGGCACTAAAGTGAACATATTCAGGATGTATGTTTTTGCAGTGAAACAAAGGGAAAGCTCTGGAAAAAATATTTGTCAGTCATTTTTATATCCTCCGCGACCAGTTGAGATCAGATTGGGCTGGATGTGGCCCCTAAACTTAAATGAGATTGACATCAATGGACTCCAAACGAGAATATTTTTTTTGACAATGTTTCACGAAGACTAAAGAGGAGATGCACTGCGGCATTGTTTACCTGTCACACAGACATTCAGCCATTTACAGACCAGCACAAAGGCCCAGGCTTGTTAGATGATATTTCAATAAAAAAGGACAATACCTGCTAATGTCTGAACTAATACTCCCCAAAGGAAAGAAACTCACTTCGCCACTGAAAAAAAAAAAAGACACTTCTGCATAGCTGTTGTTAATTTGCCATTTAGGATTCTTTGTCATTCGCATTTCAGATCTGATTAAAGTGAATAACTTTGACTCGTGGTTGTTTAATCAAGAAGTATCCAAGAATAGGACTGCCATTGAGAAGTCTTAAGATATTCTGCCGAGGTTCACATTCAAAGAGTCTGAGCAGTAAATCAGTCTGACAGATGTAGGGGAGGATTAGTTGAGGTAAGCACAGATGTTTTTAAAAACAGTCTAAATCTAAACCTCAAGATGGTCAGAATTAGATTTTCATTTTAAGATGAATTTCTGTGTCATCATGGAGCACAATTCAAATAGACTGAAGGGCTTGAGAAATGTTTGAGGCGAGATCTGCAGTAATGCCATTTCACACAGCTGAAATGTTGATGTGGATGACCTTCCATCAAACCACATTGTGGTGGAGGAGATCAGCGTTCATACGCTAACAATAAATCCTGTTGATGCCGATGCACTGATAGCAGAAAAAGGAGGAGTGGATGGATTAAAAAGGTAGCCGAGACACACTGACGGGACATGAACGGACGTGACTCCACAGCCGGTGTTTCACAATAAAAACCTTTAAGTGCTGCCCATGATTGCAGCGACACAAACGCCAACCCAGATGGTGCAAGCTTTGAAGTGAGAGTGACATTAACATCTACGTGACAGAAAATTAAAAACTGTCACCAACAAAAAGTGTTAATTTTTACACCTCGATGTGTAAATAAATGATCATTCATGATCACCCCAAGTGGTCATTTAGCTCAGAAGCACTCTGACACGGTTTTTTTTAAGGGTGGGAAAGGTTTGCAATTCAGTAAATGGCAGCAATTTTCTTTTTTTTTTTCAGTTTCTGTCTTGACTCTTGATACCCAAACACGAACACACATGTGAGACTTTCTCCGTCTGAAGAGGCGCAATCAAGCACAGACAATGTCAAAGTGACAGATTCTATCATGGCAGTATTTTCTGCTCACACGGCGCACTTCATAATAGGCTGCGTTTTCTTGGCTCAGATTTATGAGCTGAAAAATAAGAGTGGAAATGAACACGGGTGACACAAAAAAAGACTTACAGGCCCACTGACCTGAAACCACAATCTTTCATTAAAATGGCTCAGTTTATCTAGTCACTTCAAGGCACAACAGGAAGGCAGCAAACAGGGTAGTTATATAAAAAACCTATAAATAAAATGTTTCAAGTATACAAGAGTATGAGGAAACTCCCCCTACCATGTTCTATCACTCAAAACTCACCCCAGGATGTACAAAGCTGTGGATACACAGATTGGTTTTAACCCCTTTTACATATGTAACCCTCTGATCTAGCGCCGCTGCTCAGGCATGCAATCAGTCAGCCTGTTCTCATTCTAAACGGCCGGCTCCTGTTAATGTCAATCAATAATGCAGCGCTTAACGGATCAAAGCACCTCAAAGGAATTGGCATTATCTCTGTTTGAAGTCAAAGGGAAAGAAAATTGATTTCTTTTTTGTTCACTTTGTCATTAGCTCACTGGTCATTTTATGCCAATGAATGAATCAATCGAACGCTCAACTGGCAGGTTAATGACTCCCATGCAGTGACAGCTGAGAGGTTGAGTTAGAGTGGGTTGTTAAGTCAGTTAGTTAAATGTGTTTGCAACGACAGCAGATTTCTTACGGTGAATGGTTGAAGTGGCATTGACACTGCTTTACGTAGACCCTTGTTGAAAGCAAACTTTTTAGTGACGCTATATCTGTATTGGTGAAAGACTTGTACAGTTACACGTAAGATTTACTTTTCAATCACAACCTTTCTCAAACGTCACCTTTTATAAGCATCCATACATTGTAAGCAACAATGTATAAAAGCCGCAAAGCAGCAGTTGCATTAAAGAAATATTTCTGCCACTAATTGCTCTTTTTATTCCAACAGTGATGAGAATTTAGAAATAAAATTCAGAGGGTGGAGCTTTTCAGTCACCAGCGTCGTACCATTTAATCAATCTGAAAGTAAGAACTGAAGGTCAAGACAGCAAAACAAGACAAAATAGAAGTACAGTTTTGCAATGAAGTACAAAAAAACTGTTCAATCTCACAATACAGGGAAAATATGTAACTTACAAAAGAAATATTGTGTGGAATGTTCACATAAAAATATACGAATGATAAGCCTCTCCTAAGTCAAACCTGAATAAGTTTCATAATCAAATGTTATATTTTCATAAAGCTATTCATTCAGCTGCTCTACAACTTTCTCCAAATCAGACGTTGATCTCCTCTGAGTGTGGGTGAAGGCAGGTTCCACCCTGGACTGATCTATAGTCCATCACATGAGAAAAACAAACAACCACAGACACACATTCAAACCTACGTACAATAAAAGGTCACCAATTAGCCTCAAATGCATGGTTTTGAACTCCAGGAGGAAACAGGAGGACCTGAGAAAACCCAATGCACACAGAGAGGATATACAAGCTCCACACAGAAAGGCGAGGTCTCAACTCAAACCTACAATATTCTCCTGATAAACAAGAGCGATAGGCATCGCTTTACTATACTGGAAGATTCATTTTTATTTCATTGTGTGCCAGTGTTTTACAATACTACGTGCTAACTAATTATCTCCCCATCATGGCACCTGTTGTTGGGTGAGATGTATCAGAACAGTTTTGCTCAATTTTAATGTGGTGGAAGCAGAAAAAATGCTAAAGTGTGAGAATTTAAGTGACTTTGACAACGGCTGGAGGGTAATGGGTCAGACCATCACCAAATAACGACAACTTTTTATGGATAATGGTCCTTATCTATCAAAGGTGGTTGCTAGTGACTGTTCATGAGCAGCCATTGTTGATGCATGCGTTTCCAAAGAGGACTGACCTCACCATTGATAGAACTTGTTGACAACATCTTAGTTTGGATCTAGTGGACTTCATGTCTGGCTAGATGAGGAAAATGTAATGGTTTGTCAGTGTATTACCACAGTTAAGTATAATGCTAGTTTATCCATATCCTCTTCTACTAAGGTAAAGTACACCTGATGATTCAGTCGTATATTAGAACTTTCTATGGGGGATTATTGAATATCTAGTGAATTAGGCTTCATTCATTCCCATGTGTACTAAAACAGAGTTTTTTTTTTAATCCCCCATGTGTTTTGCTTTGTTCACTTGCTCGCCCAAATCTCTAACAAACCTGCCTTGTTTGCAAGAATCCTCTTTTGCATCAAATTCTACTGCTGATGTAGAGTGCATCTTATCGTAGAGACATTTTCAGCTTCAAACTTCAAGCATGAGCGTGCAGAATTCAGTTAGCAGGCTTGCTATGCATTTAAAGCATATTGTTGGTAAAGCATTGGCATCACCAGTCACTCTGTTGATTGTCAACATGAACTGAGATGGGCTGTCAACACTCGGTCTTGTATGGGCCTCGATCAGCCGCAGGCAAATAACCCATCACAGTTAGCTGTTTGGGAAAGGAATAAGGTCCAGTGAACTCCGTGGCGGACTGCAGTTTGGTGGCTATTTGCTCGTTTGACCTGTGCCAGAGATTTCTCTCTGCAGTTAGTTTAAACGGGAAGTGAAACCGAGCTGCTCTAGATATTTTTTTAAACTTTTTTTTTTTAAATGCTACTTCAACCTGCCACATTGATTTCACAAACAGGAATTTAAAATTGCTTTTTTTAAACTTAGCAGCAGTTCCTCTTCTCATGTGTCTCCTGCTCAGACGTGTTGGGAGACTGCACTAGAGTGTAGTTTTTCAGACCAAAATAGAGAGATGATATTAACTGAGAGTATCAATCAAATGCAAGGTCTGATGGGAGGCACTGTAAATTCCCTGATTGATATTTATGGTACCTCTAGTGAGCACTCCACGTTTTTTTCCTTATTTCTTTTAGGTGCTTCAGATCAGTTAGGTGTATTTTTGTTGCTGAAAATGTTTTCACATGCACTGTAAACAATTGTCGCAGAGGCTTGTTGCTGTATTTGATACCTTATTGTGACTGTTATGATGAATTTAGTTCTTTTTGTCAGAAACAGGCTGAACTCAAACGAGGAATGGTGTTGAATTTTAGGTAATCACAAGTCCATAATTCTCTAACCCAGTGACTCCCAATAATATCCCCTTGGACGTTTCCTCATGATTGTTTTTTAGGCTGTGGACCCCTTCAATTCTTTATCAGCCAAAACATTAGAATAAAGCCAACCGCTGTCAGGCACAGGAACCTTCAAAAGGTACAGTAATGGGCACTTGCCTTGGTCAGCACTAAATCTTTGGAGTCTGTTAGTTTCTTTGACGCATGCAAATCTATGATTGACAACCACAAAGCTGACATTTGCTTGATACCCCTTTTCCGTGGACCCTTGGTGGGAACCACTGCGCCAAACCACGAGGACCATGGTGCTAAAACATCACTTATTTATCCCTTGAATGGAGAGAAAGAACTACATAATAGCAGATGATGGGAACATTTTTATACAGCACTGATTGCATGGGATCAACAAGACTCAGCCAAGAAAATCTTCCACTTTTCTCTACAAAGCTTGAATAACTAGAAAAGCACTCAGAGAGCGCAGACCTCCGCCAAGCGCCTTAAGATGGCTGAATTTTTTGCATATTTTCAAACCTTGTACGATTGTAGAGGGTACGAATGTACACCATCCCCCCAAATATCAATGTAATCCAAGGTGATTACACAGATATATGACTCTCTATATTATTCATATGTGGTTTTCAATGTTAAAATTTCCCACCTTCAAAGTGCCGCCATATCATTAATCTGGATCGGATCCAGAGGAAATTTGGCACAATTCAGGGCAATGATCCTCTTAATATACATGTCAAATTTCAAGAGAAGTGAAAGAAAATTCTCTGAGTTATGACTTTTAAAACCCATAAATGGGCATTCCAATGTTAACTTCTGGAATTTTTCCAGATCTTATTCTGGATCCGATCCGGATGAAATGTTGCACCCTACCAGATATGACCATCCTACAGATTACTGAATATTTACAAGTCAAACAGATATGATCTCAAAGAGATGTGATTTTTTTGAAAAAGTCTCAATGATAATTAAAGGTGGAAAACAGGATCTTTGATATTCTTTTAGTATCCATATAGTTCTCACTCTCAAAATTTAATGGAATCTAAGTTGGGTTAAGATGCATCTTCGGAATTTTTTTAGGGAGATCCCGTCAGGAGTTTTTGCGTAATTGTGCTAACAAATAGACAAACCCTGGTAAAGACATCATCTCCTTGGCGGAAGTAATAGTTAAAAGAGAAACAAACAGTGGTATGACTTTGTAAATTGGAGAATTTGGTTTTATGTTGACATGAAAGTATGAGATTCAAATGACATGTTTGATTGTTTGAACTTGCTTTTTGTTACTCATTTTAGATCCTATCAAGACGGCTCAAGGCTCCTTGTCTCTGAAAGCCTACAGGCTTACCCCGAAACTCATGGAGATCTGCAAAGAGAAGGATTTCACACCTGAGGCGTGAGTAGTTTGATTGCAAAACCCACAGTCATTACTTCTTTGTACATTGGATGCATGCAGAAGCACAAACTTTAATAAAAGAAGCGGTGGTGGCCCAGAAGTTAGAGAAGCAGACTTGAGATCAAGAGTTTGCAGTTTGGATCCCACAGCTGACAGGTCACCACTGTGGGTCCCTGAACAAGACCCTTGACCCCCATCAACTCCCCGGAGCGCCGTAATGGGATTGCACCGCCGCGTCGTAGAAATAGGATGAGTCAATGTGGGGGGGGGACGAAAAACAGAATTTCAACGGGATTAATAAAGTATGATTACCGGTAGTTTAGTTCAGAGCAGCTGTTTCGGTTACACATGTACAAACACACATACTTGCATTGCTCGTAGGAACATCCAGCATCAATTTTGTGCCTTTTCACTCGTCTACCTTTGTTTATTCATCGGATGCAAATGCGGTCCCACACGTTCACAAGGGAGGCATTTTGTAGCATTTGGAGATGGATGCTGATGATGATTTATCAGCTCGCCCTTGCCCATCAACCAAATGTACCATGTTTACGCTCTTTCTGACCCCGAGGCTCATCGTAATTGCTTTTAAATAGCGGCTAAAAATGAGCATAATGGGTCTTTTTGACCAGGCATTTCAGGGAGGTCTTTGTGCACCTACTCATACATGCATAAACACATGCATGAGGGTACAACCTACATGCTCCCACAAATGCAGAACAGCCCCATAGAGAAGTCCCATAGGCTGTCAGAAGATCCAGATATATATTTTAAATCCACCAACAGGAGGCGTACAGCAGGGAAGAGGACATTTTAACAGTACAATGTCATTTCACTCGTCCATTTCCTGAACATTTCTCCACCTTGTGTGTGTCTCTGTCGCCAGCTGCTCTGATATTGACCCACTGTGTTTGGCCCACAGTCAGGATCCTTCTCATTTCTGCAGCTTTTCATTAGTTCCTATGATTTATTATGGCTACAATCTGTGGCTATCAGTGTTCCCAATAAGGCCATGATTGAAAGAGGGCAGCTCGGGGCAGGAAAGGGCAATATCACCACATTACGAAAAAAAATCTTTTTTCTATCCTATTACTTTCAGAATGAACCACAAATCTGAATATCAATTGTTGTCCCCCACCATAAGATGCGAAGCTTCAAAAGTGTATTATTATTCCCCCCCCCAATACAATGTGGGAAAAAAAAACACTCTCTTTCATGTTTGGTGTATTTGATGTTTCGTAAGCTTGCATATATTGTGCACCTTTTCGAAATGAAAGGCATGGATAGATGAGCGTTGAATAGACCTATCCCTTTGAACTGCTCTCCAAGTCCGCTGGGCTATAGAGGCCGTGGTCAATAGAGTCCACTTCAGCACACAATCTGAAGCATCAAATTAGTCTGCCTGTGGAGTCAACCTTTGGCTCCGTCCAGCGGGGCCCAACTTGGAAAGAGCATGGCATTAAGTGTGCCAAAGTCCAGTATGGTTGAGCAATTTGTCCTGCCTAGAATGTGCTGTCCTTCTGTTTCCTCGCGGACACCTTTTTTTTTATTTCACTCTGCAGGCATTTGAAAAGGTCACAGTATGCAGGAAATATTTTAATGCATTCCAGATTGATAATTGTGCCAAAATCTTTAACAAATCGTATTTATATCATTATGGATTTTCCTTATAGACTGCTCATACTCCATGCTGATTGTATTCCTCCACACCGAGAGCTTGTAGGCGGTATTATCTTCTTACATTGTCTTGAGAGTCACCTCCTAAAGTTTGCCTCAGGTGATCCTTAATTTAGAATTCCAAGCAGCACTTATCAAAAACAACTCTTCAAGAATCAAATGATTCTCCATGTACCCATTTATCACACAGAGGAGCATTGTATAAACATCTCTGGTTCTGGTACAGTGCACATTGCAGATTAATGCAGTGAATATATTGATCCCATAACAAGCAAGGCACATCTAACAAGCTGACGTTAGACACACTCAGGCATTAGTTTGTAGCTCGTGCACAGTGCCCGGCTGACAGGCTGAAACAAAAGCAGTCAGTCAATGTTATTAGATTTATGGGAGACATTAAGCAAAGTTTGAAGTTTCATTCTTGTTAACAGGCTGCTGTCAAAGAGAGAGAGAGACAGAGCAAGCGAGAAAGAGGTGCAGTTTTTAGCTCCTAAACAGTGAGAAAAAAAAAGGTGGTTTAAAAATTGTCACCACTGATTCAGACTGGCTGTTATGTGTTGTGTCATGCAAGCTGTCCTCTTTAAACCACTCGATGTCTCGGAAAGAAAATAATTTTCCGTCCGGTTATAGCTGAAACTTCTTTCGACACATTGAAAAAAAAATTTAATGTTCGCTTGGGCTCTCCAGTAATTAACCCAAAATCCACATCAATATCCTCATGGCATCCTTCCAATTATACAATAATTCCAAACAACCGCATAGAAAAGTTTAGTATCTACATGCTGCTCAGTGAAAACTGCTGTTCATGTTCATCTTCACCGATATATTTCTGGAAATGCAGCAATCATGTTGTCTTGTTATTTAATTCTGACTATGACAAATTCTCATCGTCTCCTCTTGTCTCTCTTGCTTTGATCCTCCCCCTCACCAGCTTGAAGAAGGCTAACATTGGCTTTGAGCATATGTTTGAGGAGGTGCCGATTGTCATCAAAAACTCACACCTCATCAGCGTACTGATGTGGGAGCTGGAGGACAAGTCCACGGTCGCCGACAAGCACGAACTGCTCAACCTCTCAAGCAGGTTAGTCATGAGCTCATGCAACCATTTACCCAGAAGGCCCAAGGCCAGGGACCTTGGTCGTAAAAAAGGTGAACGCTATCCGGATAAGTTATTTCGAACAGGCTTTTTTTCTCCAGAGATGAGGCATTTACAAGAGGTTTCTGCATGGTCTGCTGGGAAATTGTGTGGGTTTATCAACATCTGTCCTCCAACCTTCAACACCGCTGTAAATTTTTAATCTAATACTGACACTGCAGGGAGCCGGTCGGTGATCGAGCAGATTTATTTGCTGTGGTTTCAGAGGTGATCTGGGCTCTTCCCTCACGCTGTCTGTAATACCAATCTTTCATTCCCTGATTTAAACGTGATGGCACCGTGGCTCATTACTTAACATGCAAATAAGTTGTCCTCGAATTGCTTTTGTGTTAAATCATATTGGTAGGAAGCCTTGAATCTTTTCCCTTCATGACTCAATAAGGTCAATAACACATCCTACTGTGTGGTCAGCCTGTGAGTGGAACCCGCTATCTCAACTTGGAAAACAGTTTGATGGAAATTTGCTCATATTGTACAATTCATATTGCTTTAAAAAAAATGTTTTTTAACTATCTATTTATAGAACGAAGACACAATTGTATCTCTTTAAGCCCACAGGCTCCTTTTACAGACATGACTTAAAGCTACTGCTAAATTAAAATTGATTTGACATTAGGGAACTTGCAGGCATTAATCTGTGTCTTACATGGTTCTTAAAGGTACCAGATCGGAAGAAAGAATAAGCTTTGTATTGATGTATTCAGGTTTATGCTTACCTCGCACAGCCCGCAACCACTCCGCACTACTATTGTACTTGGCTCAATGACTGTTTACAGGTTCATCTCAGGAATGCCTGTATTTTGTTTTTATTTTGTTTGGTGTTTTTTTTTCTCCACAAATGTCCCACGAGGGACCAAATCCAAGAATGAATTTATTAAGTGGAAATTATTTTTTTTTGCATCCAAAGATCACACTTCTGTGCAGTTGTCTCCTAAATGCTATTAGAAATGAATAAAAGAGCCATATTATTACTTTGGATGACATATTTCTTCATTATAATGAAGCCCAAGCACAGTTTACTTTGAAACAACAAATAATAACAGCAACTGCAATTTTGATCTGTGGGATGTTTACGCTCTCAGACCCAGTTGCGTGCTCTCGCTGCATCGTTAGCTCGCACTACTATTTGTCATTAGCCCCAGAAATGACCATTAGAAATGGACATTGTCCGGGTCAGACGCACATCATTTTCACACGATTGAATATGCAGAAAATAATCATGAGCACAGGGTCACATTTGGTGCTTTTATAAGCTGCTGGAGAAAGGACAACAACAAGCTGTGCAGCATCATTTTCACCGTCTGCGTTTGCTATAATGAAGGACTATGCCGTGCAGTGAAACGCTATGACCCTTTATGTGTTTTCATAGTTTTTAGAGGCTAATGAAGTTTTTTGGGGAGATGAACACAAGTTACACGAGACTAGAGCTCCACAGACAATACTTGGCTATAGCATAAATACTTTGGTTTTGGTGTTTTCATTGGATTTATTGATAATAATAAAACGATTAAAATAACGCCAGTCTTATCCCTTCAAGCTTATTTAAAAAAAAGATTAGACTGTTGCACCAGATGGGCAGGCGATAGGCTACAGTATCAGTGCATCTCAAAATGTGCCTGCTTCGCTCGCTGTGAAAACTTGCATCTTGGAGGGATTAAAAACAAACTCAAGCCAGTGTTCATTGTTTTGGGTAACTGCCCGCCAACACGTGCCACAACTCGGACATGTTTGACTACTTATGTGATTTCACAAACTTGTGCCTTTGGGATAGTATTGTGCGTTCTGTTGGGATATCCAGTCTAAAACTAGGTGCAGCAAATGTCACGCCTAAATGTCAGAGTATATACATTGATAAATGTCTCCAAAAAAACTGGGGTCTGCCATCTAACTTGGTCTGCTATCGCTAATGAGCACAATATGAACAAATATCACCCCGCCACATCAACTCGCAGCCGGGCTCTTTTTAGTCTTGCATTTATATCTCCGAGGCTCTTAGCATCAGTCTCAGGAGAATTTATCAGCAATCATTTATGGAGATAAACCGCTGCAAGTGGAGCAACAGCTGTGAAGCTGCTAATCAAAAAGCTTCCCAGGGGCAGGTGTGAGAAATTAGCACAATAACGACTCAAAGTGCTGATTTACACACTGTTGGCGTGCAAAAAACTCGCCGCGCTGACTTGTACACTGCAGCGAAGCACGTCAGGAGTTTTGTCGCGAGTCTTCTCGCCTGTTTCGTTTTCAACACCAGTGAGCCACAACACAAACAAGGACCTGGATGTACACGACTCTGTAAAATGCATATGCTCAGCCAACTAACCTTGGCACCAACACGAGCGATTCGTCACAAATTGCCAATAGACAAGACAATCACCTCACCTTTCTTGCATATTGTTCCATTTTCCGAATGACTGCCCCTGAGTTGAAGTATTGCTTCTGATATCGCCTGAAGTGTGGGCAGGAGAGAAACGGCCCTCCCCATAGGTTCCCCCGACATCATGCCAGTGGGACGACTGGCAAGATGAAATTGTTTCCTGAAGTTGTCAAAGTGCTGCGCCGCTCCGTCCTTGTGCTGGATTGTAGCGTCCATCTCTCTACATCTTCCGCTGACAGCCCTACCCTCTTCTCCTCATTTCCACCCCTTCCACAAAAAAAAGTAAACGATAATAGCTTTTATTTAATGTTTTTCCTTTTGTCTCATTTTCCAATCTGCAGCCCCATTTGTCAATGTCATCTATGTCTAAGGCTGAGTGAGTGCAGTTTCACTCCAGCAAACAGGGTTGTTCTTACCACAGATGATGATGTTGATGGTAGTGATGGATTGCATGAATGTAAATTCATCTGTGGAACCCCTTTCCCCCTCAAACACCCTTTAAATGCCTTGGTATTTGCAGTGTCACGGGCAAGACTGTATTTATGTCAGGCCAGAGTTTCATACGCGTCTTTACTCTTGTTGAAAATCCCCACCGTGGAGTAACCCAGATAGTGCATTATAAATCAACATCCTTTAAACCTCATGTTTACTTTCGTTTTGTCAGGAAGAGCACCATATTCACTCCATTATCTTCAGTCCCTGTCTGATGTAATTGGTCGACTGCATTGTAATATTGGGACATTGGACGTTGGAGTATGTAAACATATCTTTCACCGCCACCGGATTGCTTTGTTAATATTTATTCAATAAGTAGAAAGGAAGTGAGTGCCAGACAGAGCAGGGAAAGAACTGTGAGACTTTCTGAGTGCTGTGGTGGACCGGAGGTTAGACCAGTCATGCAGATTGAAGAGAAATTACTGGAAACCGTGTCACAAGGGAGGTGGCGGTGACAAAAATGCTGCTGGGAATGAAAAGCTCTGTGGGGGGACAAAATGACCCCTGAAACGAACTTTTAGAAAATATGTTTTGGGGGAAAAAAATTCCAATAGTTCTGTCTTTTTTTGCCACTGAAGTAATGATAATGTGCAGGAAGCAGAAAGAAACTGATTTATATTGAAAATGAGTGGGGCTATAGGGTTTTCAGCCACATGGGGCCGGGGAATTTATGTTAAACCAAAGCAATGACACCATTTTTAATTTTTTTTTCCCTTTGTATTTTTGCCCAGATAATGCTATACCACTTACATGGGGCCAATTTTCAATATTGAAGATTTAACATCCTCTTTAAAACGAATTATTCTGCCACAGATGCAAGCCAGCAATCCATATTGTGCCCTAGTCTATCAGTTAAAAAGACTCCATCAGAATAAAACGCTTGTTGGAAGAATGGAACTCGTTTCCTTGGCAGCTTTGTTCAACAACTCCCCTCTGAACTTTCAATTTACTGAATGTCAGCCAATTTTGTTCACGCATCAATACAATTTTAAAGTTTGTCCTCTATTGTCCTCATCGAATATGAGCATGTAGGCACAAGCACACCTCCAGTGCACTGCACGGGTTGCCATTGAACTTAACCTTTAAACGGAATTTGTGATGATAGGAATTCTCTTGATAGACTTTGATTTCTGATTCAGTATTGATCGGAAAGCTTGCTGACCTGCCTGAATAATTTAACCCTTTGGACTGGACACTGTGTGCAGAGGACTGAATTATTGATAGTGCAACTTTAGCAACCATGTACAACTGCTTACATCCAAGTGTAAAAGTGTTTTCATAAGTATTATGAGCAATATTCCCATTCTCTTGCAAGGCCACGGTTTTGTAAACACACACAATGATGACGAAACATGCGTACACCTGCTAAACGACTGAACAAATTCCAATATTCTCATGCGTACCAAGTTTTCAGTACAGGGCTGAAAGTATTCTTTTAATACACAGGATTTTTTTGTTTTTTTTTACACAAATTAAAGATAACAAACTATTTTATTTTACAATCGGCTACAAAAGAAATCAAACCTTAGAAGAAAATTAAACCAAATCCAGCACACAAACACACACACACACACACACACACACACACACACACACACACACACACACACACACACACACACACACACACACAGCATGTGGGCGGTATCCCCGCTGCTGTGAAACATCTTGCATCCCACATGCTTATGTAACTCCCTCTCCACCTCCTCCAGCTGATCACTCATCACTTCATCCTCAGCTGGGAAGGAAAAAAACCCGTCTCTCATTGAAATCAGGCGGGCGGCAGACGCCCTCTGCAATCAACTGTGATTTTGTTTCACTCGCAGCATCACTGCAATGAGCCCTGCTGCAGGAAATCGCATCCCTCCCTGTAGATTTCACATCGTTGAAGATCAAATCTTAAACCTGCCCGATGTCGTGACATGAGATCTCAAATGTCAAACCTGGTTATCGTCCGCCATCTGAGGAATCAGCATTCGGCTGCTGCAACACTTCAATTTCTCTTTTTACTGCAAATTTTAACTGGTCGCTCGAGCTGTAGAAGGAGCAAGAATATGATATAACAGCAACAATTCTGGCCTGTTTCTATTCTGGGCTCGCACGGCGCAGTAATGAGAAGAAATGCCTGATGGGCATTCTTCACAGTCTGGCCTTGGCAGAGCAACTTTCACCTGATGTAGTGTGAAGAGCCAAAGGCCTGGACTCTGGAGGTACTGAAGCAGGGGAGAGGAAGAATCTCAGTCAGGAGGAGAAGGAAGAGCAGCGGCACCAATAAACAGTTATCTCCAGCAGGATTATTATGACAAAGACAAAACTCTAAAGTAATTCAACATGAAAGATAAAAGAGATGTGATTCAGAACAACTCTGATATGCTGCAATCAGTTCTAAAGAACAAGCTGGTTGAGTCGTTACCTCATCAAACCCAAACTCCTCAGTCCCTGCCCTGACACCATCACTGCTCCATTAAAGCTCTCAACACTCCAAAGCATTAAGGTGTAAATCTTTGCAAATGGGAAACAAAGCAAAGCCCACAAACAGCCAGGCGGCAATTTTTTTTTTTTAGCAAAAGTTGCTGAATGAGAGCATCAGCAGGGGATTATTTTCAGCCCTGGATTGATTCACGCTGGTGTTCTCAGGCTTTAGTCGGTATTTATGGCAGCAGTTTCACTTCTATGAAGGGAAACACAACTCAGTTGGAGACAAATCCAGCATCAACAGACAGATTCTCCTGTCAGACTCTGAACGAGGGATCTGAGGAGTGAGACTTACGTTGATGAGCTCGATCTCCCAGATCTTCTTGACCAGCTCCATGGAGGTGTAGCCATTGATGAGGAAGGACTTGGTATAGTCGCCCAGCTCCAGAGACTCCAGCCACTCCGCCACTGACGTGGGGTTGTTGCCATCGTAGCCGACCGGCCGCACCTTCAATCCAGATCGACAGGAGACACGTTAGTGGAATACAAACTGAAGCTCTGCAGTTTGGTTCAAGATGTACGGCCGTTTTCCTGTGATGGACAGGAAGTGTCGGGAGAGACGAGACTAAGAGCGATAGACTTTCGGCCTCTCAAACTCCTCCTGAAACACTTTGATTTAAATTAGCTTTTCTACATAACATTCTGGTAACATCTTCTAGGTTTCATCTACATTTGTTTTAATGACTCTGATATATTCTTTCTTATTCCTATGATTCTTCCTTTAATCCAACACTTCAAACAATCAAATCGTTTCTTAGGTTTTCATTTCAGAAAAGGGTTACATTTGCACGACAATGTCTGTTTCCACGAAAACAGCAGAAACACTGAAAATGATGTGGTTTCCATGTTGGGCCACTAGTGGGTGCTGTTGGTTGTTTCTGTAATGAAAGCACATGAAGTCCTCCCATGAAGGGTAACAGGTATAAAATCTTCACGGAGCAACACGGAGTGCCAGTCAGTGTTGGTCAAGATACTTCGAAATAATAATTACTTTTCTTTCCAGGTAGACTCACAGCGACGCTCAGACTTTTGTCACGTTTACTGAGTCAAACTCAAAATAATGTTGGTAATTCTGAGCATTAAACACTAAAGAGCCAGAGGCTGAACTACAACCCCGATCAACATATCCAGGATCTCTGTTTCCTGGTTGACTGCTCCAGATCACCGTTACTACGAAGCAGATTATCAACTCCGTGGTTCAATCCAGAACTATGTGTGTGTTTGTAGCATCTGACCAATCACACAGGGAGAAACTCTACCGGGCAGTTTACAGATTACTGAAGTATCAAATATTCTCTGAGAATATGAAGAATTCAAACACATCCAGCTAAAAGCAATACTGCTGTTGCAGAGAAAGTCAGAACATCCCTGACTTGTTGATGTGAGTTCATCAGATTATACCATAGTAAGTCATCGGCCATATAAACGGACAGCACAGCACTGTGAGGGAAATGTGACATGTTGATTTATTCAAATCATTATCATTATTTCTACTGTTTTGTTATGTTTTGGCTCTTCATGTGAGAACAAGAAGAAAAGTGAATAGGAACAAATAAAAATCATTGATGATATTTTCTATTAACTGATCTTTATTATAATTACAATTACAATTATAATAATAATAATTATTATTATTATTATTATCATTATTTGGGTAAACAGATGGTTAATGGTGGAGCTGATCTTCTTGAACTTCACAGTGAGATGATATCATTAATATTGTGAATGTCTCCATGCTGTGATACCTCGGACGTGTTGTTTTCCTCAGTTTGGTGCAACGACTTTGACCCGGAGCTTCAAATCTGTCAACATCTGCTCTTATATAAAAGCACAGCTGTTTACATTCTGCTTGTGTTTCATTGAATCATTAGCGATGTAGAGTGAAACCCTTTCTGCTCCTCCATCACAGCCCCGGAGGAGAGCAAGTCCTGAACAGACTGCAAACTGAGAAACAGCAGAATTTATAAACCAGAAGCTGCTCACAATGTCAGAGTTCATTCAGAACTGATGGATAGAATCGATCGATGCTATTGATCGATAGACGATCGGCCCACTTATTCCCCTTAAGACGAGGACAAGTGGGAGTGAGAGACAGCAAGATGGAGAGAGAGAGAGCAAGACAGAGCGAGACAGAAAGAGAGCCTGTAAGAGAGAGAGAGAGAGAGAGAGAGAGAGAGAGAGAGAGAGAGAGAGAGAGGTCAGTGGACAGTGTGGAAGACACTCCTGCCAATGCGTTGGAGAAGAGGCTGGGACTGCCTGGAACCGGAGAGATTTAAGAATTGTGATTGGGATGATGCAGCTTGCCGCCATTCAACATGTCCCTCAACAATAATCGATAGTAGAAAAGTCCTCACGGAGAAGCGATGTTAAGATCTAATTCCGTCACCGTGTTGGCACCGGATGGTCATTCTGATGTATTTTCATGTGTCATTTAGGAAATATCAGCGTATTGAGAGATATGCCATTTCTGGTTTTGACTGAAAAAAATTTGCCTTAGTCCAATTACACAACAAGCTTTACAAAAAGTTCACAATTACACGGCAAAGTTTCGACACCAATGTCCGTTTACACCGAAACGGAAGACTAGGCTGGAAATAATGTAGCTAATGTGGCGGCACGCAGAGAACAGTACACAGCAAACATTAATAATAAGGAAGTGAAATGGACAGACAACCAAGCTGGATTTCTATTCCAGGAGACTGAACAATAAAACTACCGAGTCCCAGGAGAAGATGGACTGGGAGTCATGACACTCTGGATTGTTATCGTTGATCTACTCGACAGTATATGGAGGAATCCTGAGATTCATTTCAATACCTCTTTAAGACTTTTTAAAAAAACCTTTCAAAAGAAATGAAGACCTCATCGCCACTTTAAGTTGTTGTTAGCAACACATCTTTAACAGTTGCAGTTTAGAATTTAACAGAAATGTGGTAAACTGAGAAGGAATAAAACTCAAAGGAATGATTAAACTTGACATTCCCCTCAGTTACAAGTAACAACAATTATTCAAGGCCAACTGGCGGAAAACAAGAACTTATTAAATGCTGCTTAAAGTACGGCGCTAACCGTACTTTATTGACACCTTTGACAATCAAAGCGTGATCGTAACAATCCATATTTACTTTTATTAGTAAGCTACACTGATATCCAAACCAGGACAACTGATTAATCAACTAATAATACGTTTTAAGACCCCGCGGACACCCTGGAAGAAGAACTATTTACCACGGCCGCGGTGTGCATGGACAGTAGCAGAGACCAACACCCAAAAACGCAATGAAAGTTTGGTATTTTCAATTGAAATTGCTGTCATGCCGTTTACAAGACAAGGTTTTCCCGTGACATCAACCTAATTCTTAAAAAAAAAAAAAAAAAGAAAAAGAAAAAAAGTGTTGTGTTTACACTGCAGCAGCGGACACAACACTGACAGCGATGTAGTTAGTATGCCGGGCCACGGGAGGGCGCTGTTCATTGTTTTTGTAATGAAACCAACACGCTATGAACGTCAACAAAATCAAGAGAACCTGACATCCGCATGGACTGATGACGAGTCGGATGCTATCAGGGGAGAGTCTCAACTAGTAAACTACTCGTATATACGATAAAACTAGAATACGGACCGCCAATCCAACCACCACGGGGGCCACCATGTTTGTTTACAGGTGCACGAGCAGAAGGAAATATTTATCACGGTGGTGGGATGCGCAGTAGTTTTGTGAATCGTGCAAACAGGGTCTAGTTCACATCCACTGTCAGTTCGCATGCACACGTTGATTTGGGTTTATCTTTTCTGTACTGACTGACTCGCTGTGTACCAAACCATGCGTTCCCCCGAGGACGAATAAATTGGTGAAAAAACCCCGTCTTGTGTCCGGGCCGTCCGGGCCGTCAGCTGCAGCAACACTGTGAGGTGTAGTGAGACAGCACTTCTTCAGTAACCATCCATGAAGACTTCTCCTCGTATAAAACCAGTCAGTGAAACGCCTCAGGACGACTGCT
>OMNM01033987.1:0-19845 GCA_900302745.1 Parablennius parvicornis | reverse complement strand
GTCTGGAGTTAGTGAGAACGCCGTGTCAGGCCACATTCAGCTTATCATTCCTGGAGAGACGGCCTGCTTCGCTGTACGTACACACACACACACACACACACACACACACACACACACACACACACGCATTAGTTCCACAGATATGTCATCAATGCCACAAAATGCTTATGCAACTGCAGTAAAAATGTAGCACACATACACAATCGGAGCAGAAGAAGAAGCCACTCACTGTTCAAAAAGATGTTTACCCACTTCTGCATCCACTGCACTCAATGGGTCGTCCAGGAGGTAGATGTCCGCCTCCTGATACACAGCTCTGAAAACACACACCGATTAGTGCGAGGTGCCGCTGTGTGGGAGTGAAAAGAGAACAACTTGCAACTAGCGTTAAAGGGATCAGGGCTGGAAAAAAAATGTCATAATTTCAGCAGAAGGATTTCAAAAGGATCGGGGCTAAATGTGTGAATACTTACCTGACGTATTACTCAGATATCAAGCAAAAGAAAAGACAGTGAGACAAGCCAGTGAATGTGCATGATATAAGGCGAATGGTTCAGACATGAATTAGGAAACCATTAAATCAGTCAGAAGAATTAGTGCATGTCACAGAAGAATGTCGATATATACATGACGCACATCTGCAAGCCGTCATGCAGCCACTTGTTGTCTCAGGCTCACAGAAGCACATAGACATGACAGGTACCGACGGCTCTGCAACTTGTCTTTCAGCGGGAACGTCGTCTTACCTCGCCAGGTTGATGCGAGCTTTTTGTCCCCCGCTGAGCGTGGCTCCTCGGTCTCCGATCAGCGTCATATCTCCATCCGGGAACAGCTCCAGATCCTGAACACAAAGGCCACACAAAAAGTCACCCAGCGTCGGATCCCAGTCCCACAACATGTTATATGTGAGCTCTGGAGTCCAGCGGTCTGCAACCTGGAGTGTCTGGAGTGGAAAAACACATTTTAAGCTCAAAATAAGCATCACACTGCTTATCAACATCAATATATACCTCAGCTGAAACTACAATTATTTATTTAATTACTCTTCAAAATTCTGACACATACCCTACAAGGACAGAGGACAGAGAACAGATGATGTCATGATGCATTTGCGATGATGATGTCAGTTTGGTTAATGGAGACACTTCCAGTGAGACGTCCTGGTTCGAACCAGGATTGTTTGGCACCTTCACAAAATTAATTAATTGTATCCACCTTTTTAGCTGACAGCAAAAACATCCTGTCGTCACAAAGTAGGATTTGTTTAAGGTGAGACGGCAGCGTATGATTTAATTTCTTTATACAAGATGTCTTCAGTGTGTCGCAATATTGAAAAAAAGAGTAAAAATGTGAATAAAACATGATGTTGAGAGAAGTCGTTAACCGTTTATCAGTGTATGAATGATGTTATAAACTCTTGTAAAGCTGGTAATTGAGCAGTGTTGTCTCACCCTCTTCAGAGCACAGGCACTGAGGATCTTCTTGTATCTCTTGGCATTCAGCTCCCTCCCAAACAGGATGTTGCTGCGGATGGTTCCGGGGAACACCCAGGGCTGCTGGGAGGCGAAGGTCAGCTGACCGTTGACTTTCAGGGATCCGGTGTCGTGAGGCAGCTCTCCCAGAATGGCACTCAGCAGCGACGACTGGTGGGAATGTCACAGATGTGTGAGGGGAACCAAAAGAGAGAAGCACAGCACGGTTTTGAACTGAACGCTGCAAAAAATGAAAAATAACGCGAGTGTACCGACCTTTCCTGCCCCGACGGGGCCGATTACGATCAGAAGCTGGTGTGACTTCGCTGTGATCGAGATATTCAGCAACGAAGGTGTGTCCAAAATCTGACAGAACAATTATTATAGTGAAATATTCAACAGCCTGTGATTAAAAATGACCACTCAGAATATACATTCACCTTATCCCAAAAGCAGGTGAGCTTCTCGATCTCAATGCCGTTTTTCTCCTTCTCCTCCAGAGTCAGACCCAAGTTCTTCCTCTCCACCTCGTCCAGGAGGAGGAAATCCTGCGAGGAGTTACAGGAGACGTTCATAATCTGAACTGTGGCTTTTTGAAAGTTGGGAGATCTGATGAATGGGGGAATGTTTCTCGTAGCATTTTAAAAATCACAATGTTTATTATAACTGTAATGTAGACTAATTGAAACGATAAAATGAGCTGTAAGAGTTTATTATTTTAAATTATGTAACCCAAGAAACTCTGGATTCTGTATTAATCTCTTCTATTCATGACTAAACTTGTCCTCACACATTTTCAAAGTGCTTGCTTCAATCGAGCCCTGCAGGATTTAAAAATAGCCATTCACAGGTTTGATTGTTGTCATTCATCCTCTTCTTGTCACTTTTCCTTATCAGTGCACCGGGTGTCAATCCGTCATCGATTCATTTAACATCATTGAAAGTTGAAGGCTGAAAATCCACAAATGCAGATGGAGAACTAGAAAACTCCACAAGACAACTGAGAGAAAAGTGTGCAAACCACCACAAACCATCTCTTCTAACGGTGTCCGGTAAAACCTGAGCCAAGTACTCAACTTCATATATAGATATATATACTGTTCAACTTCTCACCCACAATCCTCTGTGTTGACGTCACATGATGTTCTGGAGCTGTCAGGACAGAAACAACTACAGTATGTACGTCACTGAGGTTCGTACCTCAAGGTTACCTTGTAAAGAACTGGTTGCTCCTCATTCTTAACATTTTTATCAGGAAACTAACTGCTGTTTTCTTGAACTGATGGAGGAGTTTTACACATTAATCATAATTTGCTGGCTTCATACATTCCTTTGACGTTGAACAGGTGAGCTAATTATGCAGTACACCGTGTAAAAGTGCTGAAATTGTTCAAACTCTATCGTGCACGTAATGTCAAAATAAAACCGTTTCAGCCGCAGAGATTAAATGCAGAGTAAACTAGCTCATCCTGGCAAATGAAGCTATAATCCCAAACTGAGCCAGCAGCAGCAGCAGGATCGTTCCTGGAAGACTTGATCAATCATTGCAACACTTGTTGTGTAAAGAGTTTTGAAGTGGATTAAGTAAAGTGTAACTGAAATCAGGAGGGGGTCAAACAATGTTCCTATCCTTATGAAACTCCTCATCTGTCATTATGTGTGTGCAGAATTGATGGAAATCTGGCTCTGTGTTTACATGTTGGCTGAACAACTTGGCATCAATTCAATCGCCTGCAGTTCAGGAGGGAGTCTGTGTTATAATTCACCTGTGTGGTTTAATAACATTCTCAAAAAGTTATTAGAACCTATTGAGAGAACTTCATTATGTACTTGACATTTTGAGTTTCACTGTGATTCACCTCAATCCTGCAAACGCTCACGAAGGTCTCTGACAGCTTTTCGATGGCCAGGGGAAAGAACAAGGTGACGGTGAGCTTGATGGTCCCATACAGGGACACTGTGACGAACACGGTGCTGGCGGTGATGGCGTTGCCCAGCAGAGCGTAGACGGTGAAGGTGACGAACACGATGATCTTGCTGCTGGCGAAGAAGGAGGCCATGTTGAGGCCTCGCAGGTAGGAACTCTTCAGCACCTGGCAGATTTCCTTCCTGCCAAGACAAAATCAAACTGATCACACGAAGGCCTTGAAAGCTCATGAAAATTAGAAAATGAAGAACAAGCCCCTGTGTTCATTGAGGAAAAATGAATCCCATATCAGGAGATCGTTTGTTTTGAAAATATCAGCACTTTGCTGAGGTATTACGGCAGGATGCCACTTTTCTTGTGCAGAACACATGGTGTGAACAGGGCCTCTTGCTGCGGGCCTCTTTGTGCAGATGAGAAGCAGACTTAAACCACATTGTTCCTCTACATACAGACAATTACCCAGGGCCTCCTTTTGAGAGGCAGCTCGGTGTATGAGGGCTCATTTCTCAGAGGAATGTCAAAAGCAATGAGCTGAGTTCTGAAAGCAACCCTGTGCAAACCCAAAGGTTAAGATCATTTTTGATAATTACAGGCAGGTGGAGGAAATTGGTGAACGAGTCCCGGCGCACAAAAACAGAATAATATTGGTAAATAATTTTTTTTTTTTTAACAGGATTAAAGCTTGAACAACAATTACAGCTGTAAAAAGAGGCATTTCAGGATTTAACATGTGTTGCACTGAGATTCAGAGACGGAATTATTTTGACTTAAAATAAAATAAAAACAAGAAGAACCTGAATTCTATTTTTATTTTTATATATAAATTTGTGGTGCTTCAGTATGAATGGCTGTTACGGTGATACATTTTAACTCTGAACTGTCAGTAGTCAGGAAAAGTACAGATTTGTTCTTAAAATGAGACGAAACGTAAAAATCCCTTTAGGAAGACAAATACCTGGAAAAATCAAATAAAGTACACTAATGGAGTACAAATACTCCTAGTCTCTAAAGACGAGAAGTCAGAATCTGTCTTGAGGCCAAGTTTGAGGATGACAGATTATGTAACCGCCTTGTAATTAGTTCTTGGCTCAAAGATTGAGTCATTAAAGGAGATTGATCTGAAAGACTGGGATGAATGATTCATCCTCTGTGAAGCCACTGGGTTGATACCACAAAATTTTCTGGTTTTCTGAAAAATTGTAACTTAAAAATGACAGTTATTGAAGGTACAGAAGGTCAGCTGTCCTTCAACTTGGATCAACAGAAAAACATGAGGAGAAAAGAATTTGACACTTGCACTTGACTGCACTACAGATGAAGACATAACATCATGCAGGAGAGGATAAATGTTGGTGGAAGAAGAGCTGAGCGCCTGCAGGCTGCGCTGACCATGTGCCTCTGTTGAGTGTGTTTCCTTCACTGTTCAGTCATGTGAAACTTAACAATCCTATCTGTGCTTTCATGGGTTCAAACTTTGGATTTCAGCGGATTTATGATAATCCTCCTCGGGACATATTTGGATAAAGTTATCGGAGTCGACATGAATGAGAAGAAATGTGCCCCACTTCTTGTGTTTAGATATTCCTTCTTCACAGATGACTCGTCTGCACTTCTTGGAAAGCTGAGGGCAACATGTCACGGCATATTTATGATTTCTAAGAATTTTCCTCCAACAGATTAAAAGGTAACTGACAACAGCTGGTGTTAATATTTGACCGACAATCAAACTGAACACACAGCTCTGATACGCACGTTCACACGGCAGCGGCCAAGGTGAAGATGACGAGCCTGAGAACAACCTGAATGGTTCACTTCTAATGATCTATCATGTCTTCTTGAATTATAAAAAATAAGTTATCCTAACATGACAAGGGAAAAAGACAGGAGGATAACTCACTACTTGGTGAGGGGTATGAGTGGAAATGTCAAGAAGACACCGTTATGTACATAAGACAAGAAAAGACAGATAGTTGATGATTTTCAGTCCAATCTGCTGCTGCAGCAACATGAAGGAACTTGTAGATTGAGTGTTGCCTGTGGTAAAAGGAGGAATGTGTAGACGATTGGGACAAATGTAATTGAGAAATAAAAGTTACATTGTTTTTTGACATATCTCTACAGAAATTAAAAGCTGATTTAAAGTGGCTCTTTGCTAGCCTGTGAAAAATATCTTTTTTTAAATTGTATTGAGGTTATAATGGTACAATAGCTAACTCATAACTCCTCCCTGTGAGTGGTTTCTGTGTTTTCACTCCACAAGCCTTGTATATGTTAATGCTCCTTTTCTTTCTTACTTATGTGACATTTTATTATTTTCTTCTATTTATGGTATTGCTTTCGGTGTGGATAATGTAAAATAAATCCCTCTGTTCAACATTCAGACATGCTGACACTGGAAACGCGTTTCCCAGCGCTGGGGAGCAACGGACAGCGTGTACTGTACGTCTACATAGATGATTGCATATGGACCAGCGACCACCAGGAATCCAGCTCGTCTTTTCACCGAGTAGAAAAACGTCTTGTCAAGTCGTGGAAGTTTTTAAATCATCAAACCCTCGTTTTTACTTTTGCCGTGTCGTCAACCTTTGGTCTTGTTTCATTCCTCTGCATCCTGCTGCGTCATCACCCAAGTCAGTTAATAATGCACTGAGCTCTGACAAGATGTGTCAGGAAAAAAAGAAATTTCGATGAAATAACAAACTAATTATGATGTTTAAAGATCGATTCTCTAAAACAAACTCAAAACTGACATTTTAATCTCCACAGGGTTGTAAACTCAGACGATCTTTCAAAATGACTCTTATCTCACAGCTTAAAGATTGACTAAACAGTCCAATTCCAGAGAAATGGCTAAAACTTTGAATTGAGATACGGTTTTTGTGTGGACAGCGGAACTATATGTACAAGTTTACGAGCTGCGACATCTTCACTCTAAAGGTTAAACGTGACTTTTATGGCTCTACATGAACTTGGAATGTGAACAATTGATTTGGTGTTGCAACATCAACCTCACAAGAAACACAAACACTTATTAGATGGAATATTAAGATTAAATCTCACATTTTAAGCCAGTTTTACTGAGTTTTAAGTGTGTTTGATTGTTCTTTGAAACTGAAGTTCACAGAGTTTTGGTTCTTTTCGTCCCCTGGATGAAACACTCACCTCCTGACCTCAGTGACCAGAGTGGAGAAGGGAATCTCCCAGGCGTACATCTTGATAATCCTGATTCCAGAAACCACCTCGTTCATGATTCGGATTCGATTGTCTGCCAGGACGGCTGTTTTGCTCCTGTGGAAAACAAAACACGCCAGCTATGGTGAGAAAAAGTGTGAAAAAAACACTAAGTGTGTGTGATAAAAAAATGTATAAATTGTGATGCGAGGAGTTCCCTTCAATCCTCTTCATCCAAATGAGCCGTTTACCTGAAGACGCCGAAGAGTTTTCCGAACCAGGTCTGTACGGGCAGCATGAGCATGATGACGGTGACGCCAGCCAGACAGGAGGATCCGATCTCGAACCAGAGGAGGACGATGATGACGATGGCCTGCAGAGGTCCGACCCACAGGTAGTGCAGGTTCAGGGGTATCTGTGGCGGAGAGACGTTTAGTGGTACAAAGCTTTCAGATTAGATTATATTAGATTGGATATTCCTCTGACGACACGTGCTGTGTGTCTGTGCAGACTCACCTCATCAAAGCGGTTGATGTCGTTGGAGAGCAGGTTCACTACTTGTCCGGTGGTCGTTCGTCCCATCGACTCACTGCTGAGCCCGAGAGCCTGAACAGAGAGTTTCACCTGGTCTGGTCAACATAAACCACCAGAGATCAAATAAACCTGCAGCTTCTGTACCGACCTTCCTGTAGATGACGTGACACATGGCCACTCGGATCTTCATGCCGATCCTCTGGAGGTGATAGTAGTAGAGATGCTGGAGGATGGTCAAACCAAAGGAGGTCAGTGACATGGTGGCGGCGTATCCGAACGCCAGGTAAAGACTGGTCTCATCGACGGGGTCGTAGTTCTCAAAGAACAGGATGATCTTCCCCAGGAGGAGAGGCTGGATGACTTTGATCACCTCCTACATGACAGAGACAAGAAATATAACTCTTACACACAGCAACTTCAAACATAATCACGATGAGCATTTACTTACAATGAAAAAAACAAAGATTCCAGTCAGTGCAAATTTCTTTCCATAGCACCTGATGAGAACTCTGCCGAGTCTCGGCTTGTCAAGTTCTTTAGTCGCTCGTCTGACTTCTCTGTCCCAATATCTGCATCAACAGAGGAAACAAAGGACGCTCGTTCATGTGAATCTGCCAACAAATGGCTGGCTAACTGGGCATCCACAGGAAGTGGTACCTCTGCAGCTCCTCCCCCAGCGTTTCTGAGCGATCCTCTGGAAGAACGACGTACATGTCGCTCTCCTCCAGCTGGCGCTTGTGGCCGAGGTGCAGGAAGGGCGACAGCCAGCTGAAACACAGTGAAAACATACGTTCATGTTTTACAAGAAACTGTACAATCAACCGCATGACAATCACTGTGCATGCAGACAAAGTCTCCTGTCAGTTAATGTGTTTCCTCGTTGCACAATAAAGGAAAAACTCATTTCAAACTTCCACGTTAAACCAGTTTAAGGACATCCTGAGTCACAACCTCGACCTGGAAAGAGCTTACGGTAATGTTTGATCTAGTTTCTCTTGAAGAGCAGCCTGGAGGTGCAACACTTCAGATGACCAGTTTTTTTCATCAACTAACATGTCCAGGGTTGTCATCACTGACGAAATCGCTTCATCCTGAAAGGGATTTTTGAGGGATTGGTCAACTGTTTATTTCTACTTCATGGTTGTTGGGTTTGCTCATTAAAAGTTGCTCTTTCCAGCGTAATAAGTCCTGGAGAGTTATATATCAGTAGAAGATCAAGCACTCTTTCTCTTTCTCTTTCAACATGAAAAACATGAATGGATTTGGAGGTGGGACTTTATGTACATCACACAAACTCCAGTGAAGGTGATCAACTTTGAAGCTCAAAATAAAAGCCAGGATGGATAGCTGCATATCCTGCCCCCTGGGGGAGATGAGTTTTATGTTGGATGAAGACTGGAGGTCGTGTTAGTGGATTCTACCAGATGTCCACAGGCGTGCCATCATTTCTCCTGAAGACTTCATCACCAAACAACCTCTGACTGACACTCAATAGAGACACTTGGACCAAATGAGACCTTCCGAACAAAGAGGAGATGCTATAAATCAAGTTAAAAAGTCCCATTGTAAGAAAATTAATCTTAGGAGGTGAATTAAGAACTAAGAACTTAAACTTTGAATATTTTTTATTATTGACATCAGACAGATTTTGGTTCTGGTGAAGGGACTTTTAATGTAGAGTACATAAAGTTCTGTACAATGCTTATGCAATCTCTTATGTAAGGCTAATATATAGCATCTCGTTATCTGGATGTTTTTACAAGAGGAGAGGAGAATAATTAATGCGACAATCAAGATCCCGCTGCAAAAAAATCAAGTTAATCAGGATCACGATTATCATTTCTCACAGTTTTTAGTTGAAACTTATAGAAACCAGCAAGTGAACTTAAAGAATAACTGTGAGAAAACCTCTGCAGGACGAATGTGATTTACACATTGAGTTTTGACTGGACATTTCCTTGACATCCTGACCTTTGAAGAAGAGTCTAAGAATGATTTATTGTCTTTTTTAAGACTATTAATAGACATCAATCTTTTGTGGATGAACATTGCAAACCTGCAAAATTGATCATTTGTATGTGTTTTTATTTATTTTGGGAGTTTGAGGGAGAAGTTGCACCACAACTGGTTTTGAAGAATAATTTCACTCATTATTGACATTCGGTTTCAACTTTACCAAATAAATCTGGAGTTAAACTGTAGTTTCTTTATGAGTGATGCACGGAGAGGAACATTTCATTGCTCTTTTCACGGCTCTTTCCCCCGGTAGAGAACTTTCTGTTACAGCGCGTGAATAACATCGCGTCCCATTCATCCGCCGCCGCGGTACCACGTTACCGCGTTACCGCGTTACTCACCATAGGAAGATCCTGGAGAAGAAGCCTGCGGAGGCGAGCGGATTCTCCTCCCCGACGGTCTTCCTAACATCCATGTCTTGCGGGACCGTTCAGAGTAGCTGAAACGAGACTGGAGACTGTCGGAGAGCGAGCGGTGTGGTGCGGTGTGGAGATGTGCGCACTGCTCGTATGCGTTTACCGCGCGTGCACTTCATGTACGTCACGTAAAACGGAGACGCGCCTCTTTCAGTCCAAGTAGGATGAATTCTAAGACATGAATATAAAGCAATACAATCAATATTACTGAAGGATACAGTTTGTATGCTGAATAACTGAACTTTCGCACGTTTTTGCGCCTTCCATCGAATAAACTAGTAAATGTAATTAATAATTGGTAATACAAGCGTTGAGGGCCAATGTGTTTGTCAGGCGTTTATTTGCTTATTGCATATTATACCACAGTAATACTAAACCCATTTTTCTTTTAAATTCATATTATAACGGGTTACAGTTCCGACTGATGACAGAAATGTAACATCATTAATAACTTTTGGGTTCTTTAAATATTTCTTCCGTTTTTTATTCTAAATTGTACACATTATATAAAATAAATATAATTCAGGCATCATATTAATTGTTGGTGTTAGTATTTTCAATGTGTTGAATTTAGACCAGATAAACCATAATGTTAATAAACCATAATACACTAATATTTATTGCAAAACATAAAAACACCCCTCAAAAACCACGTGTTTAAACTTACTTTTCCTTAAACTCTTCATTTTATAATTTTCTTTAACACAAAAAAGCTGCTATGGAAGTTTGATGCATTTTATATTCTTCGTTTTGTTATTATTAGTAGTATAATTATGAAGTTTGCCATTCTTATATTCCAGTTCAGCCGCTGTGATATCTGATAATCCCCATGTCGGATGATTTGTGTTATCTTTTGTTGTTATCTTATTAACAGTTTAAAGAGGTTAAATGTGGCCTTGCAAAAAAGTATATTTTTTTAAAGGTTATTATAGCGTACTCACCCTTGTTTGATACAAATCTCTTCTTTTTTTTTTAATGCTAATCTACATCACTTTAACAACTCGCCACAATGCGCTCCACGTGATCCTTGGATTAATTAAGGAATTAGATTCGAATTTAGAATTTAATAAATTAGGATTACTGTTTTTTTTTGTTGGTTTTTTTTATGTCTGAGATTCTGCGCTTCACAATAAAGAATTCGCAGTGATCCAAATTCCGGGGTGTCAGTGAACGCAGCAAATGGATAACGCAGTTTCCACGCCTTCCTGCCTTAAAGTTGACCATGTGTGCAAACCTCTGTCCTGCAGCACGTGCGCATGGTCCTTGTCTCCCCCAGAAACTGGACGTCACGTGCACGTTGACAGTAGTTTGACTGCACTTGGCTTCCTCCCAGGTGATAATGAGGGTCAGAGGTAATGCGAGATTGCTGTTATGGGGTCACAAACTCAGCTGATAAATGAGGACTACTGGTGGGAAAAGTGGGTGAAAACCCAAATGAAACTTAACTGGACAAAGTTCTGCCTGGAGAACTGAAATCCACGCAGAGTGTTTTTTTACTTTTATCTCGGGAGTGTGAGTGTTTGAAGAGCAACTTGTGCTCAAATTGTATATAATCACACTTGAAATTCCTAAAAATCATTTACTGTGTAGCCAGATTCATTGTCAATACCAGATGTCGGATTGACAGCTGCGTTACAAACAAAAAATGTTTCCTCCTACAAGAGTAAAGTACACAGCGCTGATGTGACTCTTTCAAAGCAGTAAAGATTAAAATCTTGCATGCTTCACATGCTTCCAACAAAACAGATTGTCACATCGTGTTTACTGTGAAATCACCCGAGGACAGGTATATTAAAGCATGGACATGAGGTCTGCATATTCTCTCTGTGCGGGTGGGGTTTCTCCCCTTTATTCATTTTAATCGCAACATCTAAAAAGACCAATGTACAGTTTTGTAGGGGAATTTAATAAGCAACTGTTCAGGTTTCTCATTATTCAGTCCTACTTCCTGTGTAAAACTGCATCAGTGTGATTTAAACTGGCTTCAGAACAAACATGAAACCACGCAGGAGATTTTACCAATTAGTGAAACACTTATAATCTGCTCAGATCTGTTTAATCTGTTCAGTCGTTTGCCCACTGAGCTCCTTGGCCTCCCGCCGACGCCCGGAGGAAAAGAATGTGAGTCTCAATATGGATCCCGTCACTGCGTCTGCAGACACCACATATATACTTGATGTAATTCACGCCTCAGGTTGGACATGACGCTTGTAAACAACTTTTCCTCAGTCAAGGAGATTTTCCGGCTGAGACCAGATTAAAGAGTCCAAAGTCTGTGTGACTGAGTTGTGAACTTCGTTGACACCAGGTTTATCCTGCAGAACTGGTTTGTAATTAAATAATGAAAATTTGGCATCAGTTAGTCTGCGAGAAAACCCTGAGTGGAATCTCACACAAAGTAATTTATCAGTATAGAAATAAATCAAGTAAAACAATCCAGTTAAACTGTTTTAACGCTTAAACTTTAACTTGTTGGACATTTCAGGTCCACAAACCTCTCAGTAGATGAGGCAAAGAGAGTATTTCTAAAGCTTATTAACATTCACAGATGCATAATGATCATATGTCTGCAAACTGCAGATAAATCTACATTGACAGAGTTTCTCTTTTCCCCCCAGACTTTTCCCTCCATGACTTAAATCCTGGGACACAGCTACAACAACAAGGAACAGCCCAGTGCACGACCTGAAGATAAACATACATGTGAGTTCCTCACATGCACTGTTAACTCGTCATCACAGAGGACTCCTCTCAGCCACGGTGTCCCAGCTGCCACCGCGTCACGTCTTGTTTACACCAGGGGCCACGGCCACGTTTGACCTACTTGCTGCACGGCCCGGCAGGCACAGACAAAAGCTCAACTATGTTCAGACATAAGGAACTGTTGACAGTCTGTGAAGGAGATGATTCTAGACTGTGGCTCTGAGTCCAGACTGTGTGAAGATCAATCTGCCTGTCTCGTCCAGTTGATGACTAAGAATTCTCACGTGCTTATTTCAATCCTCCTGATGTGCTGATGTTGGACGTTTCAGACGGGACGCATGCAGCTGAGAAGGAGGAACTAAAATCAAGAAGCTGCAGTGAAGTAAGTCCATAGACAGAAGAAAAAAGAAAAAAAAAACTATGAAGAGCTGCGCTCCGAGGCAGTCTAATGCTCCAAGTGATGCTCACGTGGTAGGAAAACCACTCTTTGAAATTAGTCAGCCTTTTAAGACCTCAGTTTGGTGGAAAGGAGCTCGGAAATGTCGTCAGCTTCAAGATCTGAAGAAAAAGCTTCACATCCTCAAATCCCACTGGAGGGGCGGGAGAGGAGGACGAGTCAGGACTGATGGAGGGAAGTCAGGTCAAAACAATCAATAATAGAAATATGTGGCGAAGCTTCAGCCACAATGTGAACTGGGTGAGACAGTGTGTGTCGGTACCGTCCATGCTGACGTCTCCTCAGACGCTGAGCTGTGATTGGTCGAGCTTTCCACTTGTGCCGACGACTCGTCCTCAAGAGGATTTGAGGTCTGGTTCACCGGTCATCAGTGGGACTGAGCGATGTCACCGTGGTCTCTCCAGCCTCGGAGCCTGTATGCAGCCTCCAGCCTCCAGACAGAACGGTCAGCTGGTCTTTTGGCCGGTGGCGACGTGGCTGCTCTGTCAGAATCCTCTGCTTCAGCTCGGCTTCAGGACGTTTCAGTTTCACTGTCTGAATCTACAACTGGCGTTCTGCAAACTGCACGACTTCATTTGATCATTCAGCTCGGCGTCTTCAAGCTCTTCACTCAAAATGCTCAGATTCTGACAGCCGGAACAGAAAATTCCCAACGCTTTAACACATTCATCTTCAAAACTGCCTCTTTGAAGACTGAAGCTCACGTCTTCTTCACGCTTATAGTCCCAATGTTTATCAAGAGACGCTTGAACTCTTTCCTTTCAGGTGTGACTGATCCTCCAGTTGAAGAGTAAACTTTGAAAATGTATAAACAACGCAAGCTATTTTAAAATTAACTTCTGTTTAACATCAAGTGCCAATATAAACTTCACATCTCACATTAAATTGATCTTGACACGGTATCCATGCACAATACAGAACTTAAACCTGGATCGTATGTCATTATGTGCAAGGAAACCAGTGAAATATTTTACATAAACATATGAACTGTCCATCTTATAATGTATGTAAAGAAGAGGCTATCTATATATTAATATCTATGTTTATTAGCTATGTTGTTGCCTTCAAAGCAGTGAAGCAGGATGTGATTTGATGCCATCTTGTGGCCATATTAAGTAACTACACTTGAAAAAAAAATATATATACTGTGTATTGTAGTACAAGATTTGCAAAAAACATTCAAACTACAAAAACAAATAGCAAAAATAAGGAATTACACTAAATGGCCACAAGAGGGCAGAGAACCAAAAGTTGACTTTTTTTTTAACTCAAATCAGACATGTACTTAATTCATTCTAACTTCAATAATAATAAAGTTACAATGAGAGTAATAATCAAAGTAACGATGCACATAAAACTACAACACAATGATGTTTTTGTTTGTTTCTCATTTGGTAATTTCTGAGTTTTGTTCTCCAACATCCAGAGTTCAGAACTAAAACCAGGCCCGAATGATCCAAAAGCACAGATGAATCAACTGAAAAACTGAAAAGTGTGAACTAATGACATCGTTTTGGATAGTCTCCGATAGGATCCACAGTCTGAGGAAATAAACCGAGAACACTACAAATCTGTTTAGCCTAAACAACTGTGACCGATCTGGTTTTCATGCAGGTCTACGCCGTCTGGCTTCATGCTGCTGATGATACAAGTTCAAATCTCATCAAAGGCTTAACTTGATGCATTGCAAACTTTTCTTCAAAAGGATTTTTCAAGACCCAAACAAAGATTTTCCCAGTTTAAAGGATTATTTTATTAAATTATTTTCTTCCAAGTCTTACATCAGCCATGAAACTACTGGAACCAACGTGTTTCTTTTAAAGTTTCTCTGAAACTAGAAATGTCTGGGGTTGTTTTATCTGGATCACATCCACCTCCAATACTTTTCTTTATTTGCTTTTGAAGAATGAGTTTAGATTTTCTATCTTCCACAGAAAAAGAAAAGACGCAAAAAGTCCATGAAGAAGAAGAAACAACACGAGACGAAGCCCAGTACAGAAAAACTGTTATAGTTTGACTTTCTGTTGTCGTCGCATTGACAGTAAATATAATTTTAATTGTCATTATTAAAAAATCACCAGAAATATTCGATGATTTTCCACTGGAATAAAGATTTGTTCTCTTCCCCGAGTGAAGTTCTATAATTTGTGTCTTAATATTTCGACGGGCTGACGTCTCCTTCATCAGCGGGTCTTTGTAGGCAGAAAGGAAACAGAGTCCCACCTCCAGACCTCACTTCCTGCTGCGGTTGGTGGCGTCGTCGGGGTTCTGAGGTAAACTGAGCAGCTCCTGGATCCTCTGCATGTCCTCGCTGGTTCCCTTCGCCGTGCTCAGGTCGTCAATCAGCTCGTCTGTCAGCTTCAGACGCGCCAACCTGGGAGTTAAAGACAAACGTTTGCAATACCAGTGAGCCCTTACTGACAAATATCCCCAGTATGATCGATACTGTACATGCAGGTATATATTCCATATTTCAAACTTGAATACTGTATGTGCCTGGAGGTGTGAGTAAGTGAGATATGGGGACATAACCCAGGAAATGTCTTTATAATTGTAGGTATAAATACGTACATATGTTTGCAAAAATGCTCTTAATTTATGAGAGTGAAACAAATTTATCCTGACATCATAATTATGAAGTCAAATCCTCTGATAGGAGCACTTAGGATTTACGACACTCAATCTGTACAACTCAGTTGATCTTTTAAACACAAATGCTTATCGTCTCATATCATTCCCTTTGAAGCGATTTATAACGTTTTAAAATTGTTTTTTCTTCTCTCTGCAGTCCTGGATATCATTAATTACTTTGAATGCAAAGGGCACATTTCATCTTTATTTATGATGCCTGACGGCAGTGGTGCCTCTGCATCTGCAGAGAACGAGACAATGGTGTAATGAGGAAAACTATTAATGAGTCCGTATCTGCTCACCATTCTGCAAGCCTGAGCTCATAAAGCTCCCTGCGCTCTCTCCTCCTCCTCTCCCGGAAGGTTTCTCCTGTCAGGGACTGTAAACCCAGGATGGCAGCACCAACAGGAACCCTGCAGAGACGTTCAGTCGAGACTAAATCATGCTCAACATACTTTCCTCAGAGCGCAGTGGCTTCCAGCCGTGTTTCTTCAACTATTCAGTCATAAAGGAAACAAAGGAATAAAATGCTGCAGTATTTGAAATCCATCATAAAAGCAATCGATAAAGTGTATTACTTCACTGCTCATTTTTCAGAATCATAAGCTGAATGTTAAACATATTAGGACATCCTGAGGATCTGTGACGAGGCCTTTATGCTTGTTGGCTCATGCAGAAACCATCAAATGTTCCCAAATGCCCTCTGTGTTGTAATCTGCCATAACAGATTACGACACATTCTGTGAAAGTAGCTTCCTGAGTTGCATAAACTGCAACAAGCTGTCTGTCAGAAGAATCTGCAGGAATTCCCTCTCAGCTACCAGAAACACACCTCACTTTTATATCACACCTCCACCACCTGACCCAGCTTAGGAGGAGGAGTAGGAGAAGGAGGAGGAGGAGGAAGTGAGAGATGATTCTGGGATGAGATCTGGAGCGTGATGTGCTTCGCGCTTTGCTGCCTGGTTTCATTTTAGCCGCCTCTCCTCCCCTGTTTTCTGCCCCTGCTGCACCTGGCGTAGCCGGGGCTGTTTGCACATATCAAACGCTCCAGGTGGCTAGCCACTCAGGCAGACAGCGAGAGGAGGAGGAGGAGGAGCCGCCAACAGGAGAACAGACTCTGGCTGAGCCAACATGGCGCCGACAATCACACGAGGCAATCCAAACGGTCCTCTCCACTCCGTTACACCATCAGACACATCACACTCAATTTCCATTAAACAAAGGGCTTCTAGCTGGGTGTGCTCAGCTGACGGGGGCCAGGGGAACCAGTGAAGCCCCTCCAAGTCCACATCAGACTGCGGTAGATGCAGACGAGGGGCTGGAATCACAGTGAGGGTATAAATGGAGAGGGGCAGCTGCTGCCTTGGCCTGCCTCTCTGCTCCAGACTCCAGAACATGGCCCTCTGTGCTGCACATGAGTCCCTCTGGCAGCCCGAGCAGCCTGGGAGCAGGGGGGGGGGTTCAGCTGGGCGACAGAGGGTAGCTGCGAGGGGCGCAGCTGGCTGCCAGAGTCCTGAACGTGGACATGCATACAGGCGTGAGCGAGTGAGCACATCTGCAGAGCAGAGAGGAAAAACCCAACGCTTAGCTCCCGCGCTCCGGAGCCCCGCTAACCGGGACGGAGGGCGGTCTGAGCACCATCGGGAGGAGAACTTACCCCAGGACGGCTCCGATGACGCTCCCCGCCACCAGGCCTCTCAGGCCCAGGTTCAGTCTGAACAGGCCGGCAGTCACAGCTTCTCACACACACACAACATAAAAACACGTTTAGGATTGTAAACTTCTGTCACAACACAGATTCATTAAACTCACAGGCCACAAAATACACTGGAAAGCCTTTTTATTGTACAACGTTATTTAAATTATTGTCTATTCAGCTTCCTCCAAATGTCACTTGTTTCATTTCAGGCTGTTTTTCATCTGGATCAATATCAGACTTTCATAGGAGACAGATTATAATGGATAATAGCAACAAAGTTTAAAGTATCGAACAAAAACATTGAAATCTATGAAAATCTTCACACAGTAGCAGATATAGTTTTAAACATCAAAATGTAGAGACCTGGCACGAGTATAATTATGACTTGCTGTATTCCTCAAAAGAGTTATGATGGCTGTAAAGAACATAGGATTTCATTTCATTTGAAAATAAATTCCTCAAAACTGCCAGCAGGCTATAATGAACTTTGTCATAATATTCAGAAAAAATTCAAAACAGAGAGTAAGAGTGAAAGAGATTTTGTTTTTGGATGAAAATAAATAGTAAAAATGTTGAGATTGTATTTCAAAGTGAGGGGTGAATAACAATAATAAAAAATAGATAGAAACAAGAAAGGCAGTTTAATTGAAATCACTGAATTCAGAATAAGCGCCTTCTGTATCCAGAAGGTGGCGTCAGCAGGAATTGCTGTTTCTTAATGTGAGGACCAGAATATAGAGGATTTTAACAGGAACATTTGTATTTGGTTAAAGTAGATTTGTGCTCTCTGCAGAACAGCAGTTTGTGTTTAGAAAGCAGAAAAATGCAGAGAAAGAAAGACGGGCTGAGTCTCACCTCCAGCGCCTATGAAGTTGCTGATGGCGTCTTTGTCACGGTACACAGATAATCCAGTGTACGTACAACTGCAACACAGGAAAACACAGAGAAATAAACCAGGAGGCATTATCTAAGCATCATATAATTATGAGTTTAATGCTCTAATTTCTTGTCCACCACATAATTTTTTTTAATTGATTCCAAAATGCCCCTGATGAGATGTCATATTACAAAGAACATCATTCAGGCACAAGGTTATTCATAGTGATTTAAAAGAACTAATACATGCATTAAAGGTTAAAACAAAAGTGAAAGCAGGACCAAAACAAATCTTCAATGCTGTAATGCAATTCTAATACAAACAAAATAAAAGCAAGAGGACGGATGTAAAACTAGAAGCTTCAGTGGTCTTGATTTAATGTAATAAGAGTCTGATATAACAGTTATTGCCCAGCAGTCACATCAGACTCCTGTTAAAGTGTCTCTGGACAGACGTAAATATCGTCACATGCTTCATTGTTTTCTGCTTACTTGAACACGGTGACGATCACGGCCACTCTCCAACCCCACCTCCACCCGTATCTCACAAAACCCCTGATGGCTGCGTTGTGGGCCGAACGCTGAGGAGACATCAATCACATCTCTGAAACTTGAAACTCAAACAAGAACTCTGCTTTATTCATCTCCGAGCTGCTTCAGGTGCCAATTTAGTGAAGAGGATCTACACTCAGATCAAATCCCCGGAACCTGTGTAGGTATTTCCACATTCAGCAGTGGGTTAACCGAGACACTCACCACTGCATCCACGCGGCTGCTGTACATTTCTGCCTGGCTGACCTGGATGTAGCGCTGCCTGGCGTGGCGAGCAGCTGGCATGCCCCCGTAGACAAAACCAGCAACCACACCCAGAATACCGCAGTTGATCACGTTGACGAGCTCCTCTGGATATTTCTGTGTCGCACTGCAGGGAGACCAACATTAAACACTTTCATAGATTGAACAGCCGAATCATTCTTATCTGTAAGACATTCCTCAAAAATTGATCATCAATTACTTGCTTCATATTTACATAAACAATGTCATTATTTATAAAAACTACTGCACAAAAGTTGAATCTTGTGCCTTGATTAGTTGCCAATACATAAAGGTTTGGTGCAAAAAAATAAATTGTTCCAGGAACAAGATGAGCCCTAAAGTTTGAAAATTGATCAGGATGGATTTATGCATGAAATTAGATTCTATCAGATTATACAGAAGATATAACGTAATATAAAATATGTCATATAAATGCACAACAGCAGCAATTTGTACTTTTTCCACAGTGACAATACATAAAATACACAAACTTTCCTTTTTCCTGTGTTGGTGGGTCAACTTCAGTGAATTATACACACTAACTTTCATGTAAAGTGAAATTATTCACTTTACATATGAAGCAAATTTAAATTTATTGGTTAAGAAAACATCCAGCAATTCTTTATTTTAACACTGTGGCTCATTGCAAACCAATTGAAGCCTATGAACTACAAACTGCAAATCTAGCAAATGTAATCAGATTACTTGGACAAAGACAGCAATGACATGTTGTTGTTATACTTAAGACCTTCAGACTTAAGAAGGAGTGTAAAACTAGGAGTGTTTATTTCACATTAAACAATCAAGTTAAAAATAAAATAACTTCTCCACAACTGCACAACAAAACAATCAAGTGGAAGCAGAATGACTGACTCTCGGTCAAACAGGTCCTTGATTCGTTCCCATCCCGTATCTGGGAATTCTGGTTTGCCAATGTTGACTGGCAGTCTGTTGGATGACGTGATGGGTGCAGGAGCAGGACTGGTGGGTGAGGAAGATGAGGATGAGGAGGAGGAGGAGGAGGAGGAGGAGGAGGAGGGTGTCTGTGCAGGCTGGGCATCAGCCACGTCAGCTGCGTGGACCCTGGGGAGCAGGAAGCAGAAGAAAGACGGCCTGGCACCCTG
>OMNM01033986.1:0-16703 GCA_900302745.1 Parablennius parvicornis | reverse complement strand
GGTCGTCTGTCCATATGAATGTGTACTCCCATTGTTGACGTTCATAGCATATTGTTCTTTCTGCGTGTGTGTGTGTGTGTGTGTGTGTGTGTGTGTGTGTGTGTGTGTGTGTGTGTGTGTGTGTGTGTGTGTGTGTGTGTGTGTGTGTGAGTTTGGCTGAGATGACTCAGCAAGCAAACAATAAGGTCCAATCACCTCCAATCTTCATCAGCGGCCGGCCAATCAGAGAGTGAGACCCTTTTATCTGTCCACGTATGCTCATCCTTGTTTTTGTATTCCCTCCTGTCCCCTCCTTCATGCCTTCCCTCCTTCGTCTCTCTCAATAAAACGCTCCATCGACCCACCTGACTCTTCTTGCTCTTGCAGCCCTCTTTTCAGCCCTGTCCCTCCAATTCTTACTCTCTCTCTCTATCTCTCTCTCAGTATTCACTGTGTGGTCTCCTGCAGAGAAAGCGATTGATGCTTTCATCCACTGTGCGCTGGATCTGGGCCCTGAACTCTCCTCATGAGCGCTGGCACATCCTCCAGTATATTCGATTGCTTGATTCGAGTTATTCTCTGAAAGCTTTTCTTTTTTTCCTTCAACTTATTTACAAGAAGATACAGTACATATCCTTTATATATATCTACCCATACTTTTCCAATGTCACTGACCCACATACCAGAGAAAGGAATAAAGTGATGCACACTCTGACAATCTTGTTCTTCTATCACTGTGGCTATAAAAGCAACACGTTGACCTTCTTTATTGCCAACCAATAACATTTATCAAATAATTGAAACTTATTAACTGTACATGATGCATTCAATACTATTGATTTTGGTTTTTCTTTGAAGGTGGTTGCTTATTGTAAAGGAGTATAATGTTTGTGTGAGTACATTCACTCATTTTATTTTATTTCATTTAACCTTTATTTAAATGGTTATTTACATTATGTAAACTAGTTTTAGCTCAGAAGCCATTCAGTCACCTCATCCAACCAAACCATGTGTTGTTGAAGTTTCAGTCTCTGCTGATTGCTAACGGTGGGGTCAAAAACATAATTCAGATTCATGCACAAAACCCACTTTATATAAAAATAAAACAGGTACTTGCAATACCACGAACATCTGTGCCATTTGACATGTACTTGACACATTGGTTTGCAAACAGTCATCAATATCTGCATTAAGCAGACACAGGTCAGCATTCTCATTCATGTAGAGCCATGCCTCATGCTGTCCCTTCAATATAAGGATGATTCTCCCTCCTCAAAGTTTTCCTAAATCTGGTTCTGTTGCTGCTAAATTTTCCACTGTGTCCAGCAGCTACACAGTAAATTCACCTTCCACTTTGGTGCAGGCCAGGTGCTGCATGCGGCCTGAAAGCAGCTGCAGCTTGAAATAGCTGCAGACGAGTCGACAAGTCAAATAAAATAGACAAAGTTGTAGGCCGTAAAACAGGCACAAAAATGTTAAATTGATCCGTGTCGCTGATAGGATCCTGTCAGGTGATAATTCATTGCAACACCTTCCACACAATGAAGAAAGACAGCTAATTATAGTCGCTTAAAGAACACCCAAAGTCACAGCCTGTCACATGTAGCAAAGAAAATATTTTTTACACCTACGGTCAGTTTAGGTTGTCTGAGGCAGTTTGTTTACTCCGAGAATAATGTAAATTTAGTCAGGCTGCAAATAGCTCTGTAAACTACAGTGCACCAGAAAATACAATACAGGAACTCCTACATAACTTCAACAATAAAACATTACAGCCTTGTTTACTACGATCCTGCATGAAGTATGCTATGTTGCATGCTCAGGAAAATAGATTGCACTTCCAATTTGTGAGTTTGACTGATGATTTAGCACCACTGGTGACCTCATGTGCAAACAGAAGTTTTCAAATGAGGATTTTCAAGCAGGAGGCTTGTTTAAATGAGAAACATCAGCTGGGAACAGCATTTGTTTGGTGTGACTGGATAGAGCAATGAATCTCTACAAGCAAACCTGTTTACAAATAATCTCAGTCAGTTTGAATCATATTGTCATACACGGTAAAATACAATGCAAGCGTTTCAGATTGTAAATCATATTACGTGCTGTACATTAGAATAAACTCCTCCCAGTATGTTGAATGATCTGGTAGACCTGCCATACTCATGAAGGCAATTATTAAATCTTTTTTGTGTGGTATTTTGTGCATTTCTTAGCCACAATCCTCAAAGCAACCCATGAATACGTCGGCTTCCACATGGATGAGTGCGCAACATGACATTCGTGTCTGATATTTTTGTACATGCAAACTTTATATGAATGTTCATAGATTTGTCAGATGAATGCACTGAAGCAATGATTAAAAGATTTTGCTTAGATGGAGCATGACTGCATGATCTATGTTATTCACTCATTCATGAACACGATCACATACACACTGACACACACCCCAGGGGAAATGTCTGCCAATTTTCAAGTGAATTTTCAAGTCAAAATGCTAAACTTCCAGTGCATTTTGGGGGTCTGTTTACAAGGCAACAGTGCACTGAGCCACTGGAAATACAACTTTTTGAAAAAACTTGGGCTCTTTCTCCATGGATACTGGGAAATGTAAGTGCGAAAAGGTGTGTGCATAGTTTTGATGTAGTTATAGCTCAGAGGGTAGGAAGTAGATTCCTAAAGATTCCTAAAGAGTTTGTTAGTGATCTTCAGTGTGATCTAGCCTTGAGTTGCTTCTGATAGAACAGCTTACTGTTTATGTTTTCTGGCACTCTAAAGTGGACAAAAAACAGGGAGATTATGCAAACATCAGTGTGCTTTAAGCTGTGAAAAAGGTGACAGTTGAGATAGGGTGGATTTAAGTCACAGTTGACAACAGAGCTGCAGGTTGAATGTAAATCAGTGCTTGAAGGCATCAGAACACTGTATGTCTGTGCATGTTGTTGTTTGTTAGAATATAAACTGCAGAAGCCTTTCTGCACGCACGCACAAATGCGCACACGCACACACACATGTTCACACGTTGCCACTTGCAAGCTTTATGTACCAACACCCTCACTGACATTCACACAGAGTGTCCAGTCATCCACAGTAACACCATCACTGGGCTACAAGGAGAAACTTGACAAAAAATAAATAAATGGAGTCAGCACAACTGACAGCTCGCTCGTGTTGCGGACGTGCACTGATCACACAAGCCAGAGAGGGATTCCTCTATCACCTTTACCTCCTGCCTCCTCCACAACATTATCACGTTTTTTCATATATAGCAGGTTTTAATAAATTACTGCACAACACAGAATGGATGGCCAGGTTGAAATTGTTGGTAGAATATATGCCATCATTGTATAATGAATGAGTGAATTTTTTTCTTCTGCTAAATCAGTAATTAGAGCTGCAGATGAAACCAGAAAATCACAGAATGGGGACGTGAGCGGAGGCCCGGAGTCATGTAAATAGTTACACATTAAAGAGGGAAAGAAAAGAAAGCATGAACAGGAGGAGGCAGGGAGCAAAAATCGCTCCGTCACGGTGCCACTAGCCAGGAGACAAACCTTACTGTGCAAATTAACCTTGAGAGTCTGCATTGCAGGGAGCGAATGGGAGGACGGACGGAGGACTGGCAGGCGGGTGGGAGGAGGAAAGACACGCGAAAAAAGAGGGGAAACAGCGACGAGGGCAAAGACGAACTTTGAATGAGGAAATGGAGTCAACGGATGGTTGGTGAAGTATAAGGTGAGTGGATGCGTGTAGAGGAGTCAGAGGGGATGCTGCTGAAGAAAATACAGTTGATATCTAAAGTAGCTATTTACACTACATTACATCCAGTTCATGTTCATGTTCACGTTCACTTCTGTTTCAGTTTTGACTGCATCGTAATTAAATCTCTGTATTCATATTTAAAACGCAGGTCTGTTTGTGAATAAACAGCCTGATCCAGTAAAACCACGAAGCTGTATGATTCCCATCAACCAAGAAAATGCTGATCTGAAACTTTTAACTAAGGCCATGTTTAATTCTCACATTATAAGATTATTTTTGAAGGTCAGTTGATCTCCATGCTGCAAAATTTTGTTATTTGTCACTGCCAATATATTCAAAACGTTAATACAACTGGAGGGATTCCAAAAAAAAAAGGTTGGGAATCAATGGTTGAATGAACTGTATGTGTACAATACCTGCTACTTTTGAAATGTCATGAAAACACTGCACCAAAGATTTGGCAAATTAAGTCTTTTGATGATTTCTTTCCCTCATCATATTTTAAATGTGACCTTACAGTAGTCATTTCACAATAACCAACACACCCATGGGTGCACAAATAGTGCAACTATTAGTCTAATGCTGGATGTGGATGCCAATTATATCTAAACCGAGCAAAGACAGCTGAACTGTAAACAACACATAAGACTATGATAGTGCTGTCAATGTGGTGTATCCAATTGAAAGCTCAAATGTAACCACAAAAGCCCACAGCACAGTGTCCACTGCGCATTCATCCTAGCAACAGTAGGCAGCCCAGTTTATTAAATGAGGTGTGAATCGCAGACAGTGCTAATGAGGTCGTTTTCAAACTCCAAATCATGCGTTTTGGACACACTCACTATCATTACTGAAACAGCACAGACAGCAGTAAAGTCTAATGTCATCATGTATAGTACATTAATGCTCTGAACTCCTGCCAAGCACATCTGCTGCTAGACTGTATATCAAAACTGAACACTGCATTAAAAAAGCATATCATAATGTACTCTTAATTTGCTTTTGCAAAAAAAGTTTCATGTTTGCACGGCAATGTCAGACAACACATTGGTGCTGCTGTTTGCTTTTGTAATGACACACGCACATGTGAAGAGAACAATATACTATAAACAATAACAATGGTGAATATGTGGACATTCGTATGAACAGACGACCGGGTTGGTTTGCTATTAGTAGTGATTCAGTGATGGCTCTGGTAGTTGTTATTGTCTCTCTCCTCGCACGAGAAAGTAACTACTATGGCTGTGATGTGCCTCCGCAGTGGCCGGAGCATGTCCATTTACAAAAAGATGCATTTTCCCCATTTACACAAAGACGGAGTCAGAGCGTTTTTGAAAAGTTCCGTCTTGGGAGGAGCCGATAATGAAAGAGTCATGTAAGCAAGGCCTGAGATAAGTGCGTCAAATATGGCCTGCAGATGAAAACTGACCTGCCAAAGCTTTTTCTGTAAAGTTTGAAAATGGCGATGATATGAAACACAACACTGACACCAAGAACTGAACAGAAGATTGTTGCATTTCTTGTGGGTGCAGCAATGTAATTTAGCTACTTGTTAGCTAGCCAAGTAGCACGTAGAAGTCAAGCTCAAAACACTGACCCCAGTCATCGTGATTAAAACCTCTGCTATGAAGCTTGATACATGTGCACATTCAACAGGTTTTTCATTTGAATTTCAATCAACCGCATTATATGCAGAGCAATATCAGGTGCTTTAATCTGCCTTTTGTCTCATTTAATTGTCTCTTAACTTTCCAGAAGGGCAGTACTGAATCAATCCGCTGTTCCTCTTTTACTGTGGTTCACCTTGTCGAGAACAGAACCTGGCTAAGAGCCAAGCACCCACCACACCACGTCCAGCGGTGGTATGGCCAATCTGTTAGTGATCAGATGACAGTGCCTCCTGCTCGCGTTTCAACCCGATACAGACATGCATTGTCTCGTTTTCTAGGTGTTAATCACATTCGAGTATGACTCAGGTGAGAGATTGTGTTCTTTTTCTTCATCATAGACATTTTCACGTGTTTTTTCACCAAAATGACAGGGTTTCAGAGGTTGGAGCTAATTCCAGGTAACATTGGACAAAAGTCAAGGTACACTGTGACCCCTTTGCAACAGTTAAGAGAGAGCGAGCCAGAAATCTACATACACACCTCTGGGCCATTTAGAGACACCAATTAGCCTAACAAGCTTGTCTTTGGATTGCAGGAGGAAAGCAGAGTAGTAAAACAACCCTGAGGTTTCCTACTCTTGTTCTGTATTTCTATTAAATTTTACTGTGATCTTTTAACATTGTAGTATCAGATTATCACCATCTATTGAATAAGATCAACTGGCTTCATGGGTCTATGCGATGAAATGCAATGAAAACAAGCACAGACATTCTTACCAGACCTATTTCCTGGGTTACAACTAGCAGCTGCTAGATTGAGGTATGTTTCTTATAGATTTGGAAGGTTTTCTTGTGACGGGGGGAGATTGAATTCAGTAACTTACCAGCAGCAAAGCGGGCCTCCTGTTCTCCCTCGGTGAGATCTGAATAAGAGTTGAAGTCTGACTCCAAAGCTGCCGGAGTGTCAATAGGCTTGCACCAGCCTTTCCACTCTATTAAATGGGCTACTCTGCCCTGTGCCATGGCTGTAGGCTTCGTCACATGGTCCTTCACTACCTGGGAAATACCTGCAAAGGCAAACAAACAATGTTACAATGAGAGAAATAACTAAAAATTATCATTTTCAGAAAAGCAAAAGCAGCCCCAGTGTTCCCTACCGTGCAGGGAGGATCGTGCTAATGCAGCAATCTCTTGGATGGTGAGAGCTCTTCTTGATTTTGGTAACATTTCAATGGTGTCGTCAACATTCACCTGAAACAACAAGAGTAAAAAAGAAAAAAATAGACCTGAGTGTGACTCAGAAGTTGTATAGCAGCTGGTGTATGCATCTTGCTATGACTCAGAGAAAAACCCACAGCTGCCTTTTGACGGAAAAGGGACTCCTGTATTCAAAGCTTTACAGCTGCTTCAGTGTTTTTTAAGGCCTTGGAAGGTGAAGTGTTTTTTCTCTGCACACCAGTCGGTGCTTTAATGAGACACAGGGGACTAGGCCATTGATACAAGCATATACATGCATATGTGCATTTGTAGCAACCTTGCGCAAGAACAGTTATTTCTGCCACTACTTGTGAATCTATATTTGTTTAACCATTCAGGCACCAGTGTTTTTTGTGGAGTTGAATATTCTGTTTTGGGTTCTATATTTCAAAAGGCTTGAAATCGGTTAGAGATAAACATGTGAAACCCACAGCTTTTGATATCATTAAATAAACTCATCTAATTTGCATGCTGGGACATAATGACATGGCAGCAATATTGGATTACATAAAGATGAACTTAAACCATGTTTTTCAAATCTGTCTAGGAAAAGAAGAGTAACTGTAAATTTGAGAGCTTTTTTCACAAATCATCATCATAAAACTGAGACTGGGAATCAGTGAGTTTTTGTGAGATTTATGTCTCCAATATACCAAACAGGCTCATCAAAGTGTCAGATCCAAGCACGGATCCCTTCCTGTGTCTCTTTGCCCACCCTGCTCATCCTCTGCTGCTGCCTGTGCTGTTTACATAACCAGATTTCTTTGGTAACATGCATTGTACATTAATTTGTTATTGGCTTTGGTTACGCAAAGCCTTACCATTATCAACCTGCTGCTTGATGTTAGCTGTGCATGTCCCATCTTGTTTTTTTCAGTCAACACTGAAAATGTTCCCCCTTGATGTAAGCAACTGCCTCATAAACAACCAAATCAATGGTTAAAAGAAAGAAAAGTAGTACTTTATGTGTTTTTGCTGCGATCCACTCTTTCTACTTGTTTGTCCTGTTGACTGTGTTGTCTCTCTACTTTTATCTGATCCTGCTCAAGCTCTCTCACTATGACCAAAACATGGCAACAGAAACAGTTGCGAACTCATTGTTCAAAAATTTTTTTTAAATAAAAATACATCCATAAACTACACAAAACTGATCTTGGTCTTCACTCAGTCTCAGCCCTTTAAAGTTTTGGTCTTGTCTTGACCTTGGAGAGGCTCTGGTCTTAGTTGTGACTGAGGTGAACTTGAGTACAACACAATGAGGTGAATCTGTCTGCTGTTTGCAAGTAAGAAAACTATTGGAAAACAACTTTTTGAGGTAGGGGCTGTTTTATTCCATGATGTTGCCTGTGGTACCTTTGCGAATTTGCCACCACTGGTGTTACATCAAGACAAAAGACCTTTTCAAACTTACTTATTTTGCAAGGTATTTTCCACTGAAGTGAGAGAAACTTAAAAAAACAAAGATAGCTTTAGTAACTTGTCTGATTACAAAAGTTTTCTATGTTGTCCTCATATTCAGACATGAGGACAAGCAGAAATAGGGAGTGTGTGTCAGGTTTTAACCAGGAGAATATCTCTGGATCATTTTGTTCTCAGATTGCTTAATTTTTGGTGTTTTAGCTACAAAAAACTTACCCAATCAAGTCCTCTCAAGTGGAACCAGATGTGACTGATCTAAGAGTTTTGATGTGATTACAATAACTTATGCAAATAAATTCATCGATTATACAAAAACTGACAGAACTAATAATGTTCTTTTTTCAGACGGCTGCAACAAAGATTTCCTCGTGGAGGCTTAAGAGGACCAAACAGAAAAGAACCCCCCCCAACCTCCCTCCCTCCTCCTCCATCAATCTGTCTGTGCTGTAAAGTTAAACCACAGTGGGGGTATCGAGTGTTGACAAGTTCATTTGTCTGCAAACTCTTTTTATAGACCCACCTGCACTCACGTGGGAAACAGTCATGTCAGCGCTGAAGACCTCACGCTGAGCCGCTGCTGCTGTGTCGTTACTCAATATGGGTCAGAACACTCAGCTGGCTGGGCAATGTGATGACGGTTTAGGGCAGACAAGTACTCAACGGGTGCAGACTGTGTCCAGAGCATGATGTGACTGATAGTGGCAGCCAGGCGCTGTGGTTTCTGTTGCTTTTATTTAGAGGAGCAAAACTGACGGCTTAAACTGCTGATTCCATAAAAGTTTGGCTGTTGTGTAAAAGTGTCATATAGCTGAGAATTAATCAAATACAGGATGTTTATTCTGATTAATGTTTGAATATAATGTGAAATCAGCATTATGGTTAAAAAAAAAAAAAACTGGGACCGGCTTGTGTTGCATCTTTGGAAAACTTACACTAGTCCTCAAAGTAATAAATAACAAAAATTTAAAAAGCTAAACTAATTCTATTTTTTGGTTTTTTGAATATTTGAGGTTCTTGTAATTTCAGTATTTAATTTTCCCAAACTCTCAATTGTATTAGAACTGAAGTTACTCAGGCTCTTCTGTCATAAATCTGACAAATGGACTGAAAGCAGACCTTTAGAAAATATGGATGTAATGCAGTAATGAAAATATCATGTACTAAATTCAATCCAAGATACACATTTCTGAGCTATTTGTTGATAATAAATGTGTTATTTTATTTCAGCTTCATCTCTGAGGACACTGCATCCAATATTTTCAACATTTTTCAAAAAATGTTCAAAGTTTTTGTTTAAAACGGCCCATTTTGAATGAGGTTGAACCCAACAAAGACAACGGCATGTTTTTCTTACACCTGATTTTCCATTTGCATGGTTGAGTTATTTCCAACTGTAACCACAGTCAACGCTTCTGGGAAATCATCTTGAATTATAATAATGATTTCCATTGCTGAGGTCTGTTGGTGCAAAGATCACTGCTTTCTGATGTTTGGTTTCCCATTGTGACAACAAGCTTGAACTTTTCATTTGTTGCACTTTACAGGATTTAACTTCTGAACATTGTAATATTATTTACATTCTGCACAAGATCCAAGCTTTTGATGGACAAGCCATCTGTCCAGGGTGAACTCTGCCAATCGCCCAGTCAGCTGGGATCGGCTCCAGCTCCTTGCAACCCCATCCCATACTGGATAGACTGTGGATGACGCAGGAAATAAAAAATCACATCCTTACTCATCCAAAATGGACTTGGAGTGAAAAAGGGATCATTTGTTGTAGATGTTTACAAAGAGTGGAAAGATGAATCCCCCCCTTCGCCACTCAAGGCGAAGGGTTGCATGTTCAACCAACAGCCTAACTAATAATGAAACAGTGATATTTGCTCTCTGGGGTTCTTCTTTCTCTTTATATCATGATTTTAAAGGGCAAAAACTGTGCTGGCAAAAATAATCTTCTGAGTTTTCTTGTTACTGCATCATCCTAAAAGCTCTCTGGCACCCCCCCAGAACCACTGCTTCAGGCAATGTAAACATTTGTTCAAATCTCCTGAAGTGAAAGCTTCCATTTATGCTTCCTTCCACGGTTAAATGGATACTCAATGGAGATATTTGGTTAACAGAGAAGAGGACAATACTCAAGTAGATGAAGTTAGAAACACTTCCTCGACCTTGTCCTGCCAGTGCCGCTTAAAAGAAACTAAATACCAATCTGAGCAACAAACAAACAATCAACGAAATGATCTGTCCGTAGGGCTCAGTGAAAGCAGGAGGGATATCGAGCTTCTGATCGCATCAGCCGCTGCCGCAAGCACTGTTAATCCTCCTGCACCACGGAGTGGTTCGCAGATCAGAGGGCAGATAATCTGGAGGAGACGTGACACGTACCCTCGAGGAGCGCTGAAACAATATATTGTGTTGGCCTTTAATTGAAAATCAAGTCAGAATCTTAATTATGTCCACCCACCACTGACTATAAGTATCAAATAGTTGTCCTGAGAAATTACTGCAACAGGTTGTGGGAGGATTTGACACACCTTTGGGGAGATCCATTCTGGAAAAACTCCTACCTCACCATTCCTACTACCTCCAAACTTGATTTTATAGCCCATGTTTTTACAGTTAGGTATTCTTTGACAAGTGTAGTTGAGAATATTGGATAGGCTTGTATTTGTGAAGGTCAGAAAATGTTAAGTGCTGGATTTAGGCTCGGGGAGTCCAATCCTCCGGCCTTTATGTTTTAGATATCTCCTTTTAGATATCTCCCTGCTTTGACATTCCAGCTGCAACTGGGAGAGACATAAAACATGTGGGACAGAAGCCATCCAGGACCAGGATTTGACACCCCTGTTTCAGGCATCATGTTCAAATGCACCAATCCACCATAATATTATGACTTTATGATGATTAATCACTTATAAGATTCCCTTTTAATGGACAACACTAGACCTCTGAAAGTGTGGTGTGATAGCTTCTACTAAGATGTTAAAAGAAGAGCCTGTAATGGCTTTAGCAGCCCTAACAGTTCATTACTTGACTTGATGTGTGATGTGGATTCATGAACTTTAGAACACAAACATATTGTACTGCATGATATCAACCTCCAGTGAATTTGAACATTGTCGATAGATATATGGTGACGCCAGCTCCAGCAAGCATTGATACACAACAACAATACACAGCTAAACAACTTATATTGGCCAAAAGTCAAGCTCCTCATCATTTAGCATAAATGTGGTTGGAAAAATCTAAGAAGAATAACAGGAGATGGAGATCCTGGACATGGTCGAGGCTTGGGACAAGAAGACAACTCTGGGACAAATTCTGCAAATACCGCCGTGAAATGGATCATACTGTTATATCCTGCTGCATTTAGATTGGTTGGTGAATAAATGTAAATGTTGGTGGTAGCTGTGTAGTGTAGTGACTTGGCTGTCGTGGAATTCATGGCAATGTCAAAACATCACAGGTTCTTGCTAGTCAAATAATGACGACAACTACCAGATTGTACTACACAAGACCACAGATTTGAAACAAGAGATATCATCACAACTGGCCATCATCTTTCAGCAATGGCCATAACTGCAGAATGCATCGTCGCCACAAGTCCTGTAAGTAAACTTGGGATCTGCGGTTTGCTGGTTCAAACCCCAGTTAACAGGTCACTACTGTGAGTCCATGAGTAAGATCATTGACCCCCCACCCCCAGTTCTCCGGCTGCCACACAATGGCAGCCCACTGCTTCTAGCATGTGTACATAAAGTAAACTACGAATAGGACAGGTTGAATGCAGAGAAGGCATTTTCCAAGGTGATCGATACGTGTTACTGTCTTCCTGGTCTTTAAGTTGCAAGTTGACCACTGTAACTGGTCATAATGTTATGGCTGAAAGATCGAGATGAGTAAGAGCTTTTTAAAAGTGGCTAAAACCACCAGCCTGATGTCTGCTACTCCATTGATCCCCTTCTTGCTCCCCTCCCCCCCTCACTTCCCCACTGCCCTACTGAACAGCAGAGAGAGCTCAGAGCAGACTGAGTGCTTCAATTACACTGCTGCATTGCCTCTTTTTCCATACAAACACAGTCCCACAGAAGACTGAGCAGGTTTGAACATTACACATTTCAGTCTATGATATTTTCAATGTAACTATTCGAGCAGCAATAATACAAGGAAGGTTAAAAAAAACAGCATAAATCATGACAGTCCACTGCATGCAGACAGTAGGCTGTCATGATGCTGCTCAGGTTCACCTCTGGCTTTTAAATCAGTGGTTAATTGTCATCTCTATGAGCTAGCACAGCTCAGAGACAGCGTGAGAGGAAAACACAACAACATTTTTCAAGCGGGGAGCAGACAGACATTAGTTGTGTGATATAAAGCCATCTTGACTAATGTCTACAAATCTGCTTTGCTCGGAAGAATGAAGTACACTTCAAGGTTTTATGTATTGATCTGTTCCACAAAATGTTGGTATTGTTTGCCTATGCCAACCTTATACTGATTCGCTATGTAGTCATAGCATTTGTCTGCTTTTGTTGTGGTCGTGGTAAATTCAACAGGGCAAATGTACAAAATGGGGTCAAGAAGTATAAAAGTTGACTCAGTCCTTTAAGAGGTTTATTTGGGGTGATTGGTTTTTAGACTTTTTTTTAATGTAATCCTGACAATGTATCATGTGTTTTTTGGAAGTTGCTTTCTTTCAATTGGCTACACTTTGAGAAGATGTGAACTCAACAAAAAATTGAGGGACTGAAGGACAAACACACACAGACACACGCACACACACACACACACACAGACGGCATGCATGACGCATGATAAACGAACAACAATGCACATATGGTTAATTTGCCACATTTCTGATTATAGAATTTTGGGTGTTTTTTGATCATGTAAAACAAAGTTTAGAAGAATGTACATCTTTGGGAGCAATGCAGGTTAATAACTACATTGTGGTTCAGAAACTCATTGACCAGCTAATTGAAGGGAGTCTATCATTTATCTGATGGTAAAATGTAACACAACTCCTGATTCACAACGTCCAATGTTTCTTCTGAGAAATTTGTTAATTTTGACAATTCAAAGGTTTTGTTGGGATTTAATCTTTACTCAGAAACTGAGCCAAAAATCCATAGTTTTGTACTTTATTTAATTTTAGGGATAGTTGCTATCAAATCCATCCATCCATCCATCTGTATGTCCCTTCAATTGTCTGTCCAGCCATGGATTCATCCCTCTTCTATTCTGTGTAATCCTGTGCAGGGTTGTGAGGGGCTAGAGCCAATCCCAGCTCACTATTGGTGAGGTCAAGATACAAGTCATACACTAAATATTGGTGCCATGGAAAAAATAAGTAATTTGACAGAATTGCAAAAGACAAGAAGTAAGGGGCTTCTTTTTAACAGATGGGTGAGATATCCAGCTCCCCCAAATAAAAAATAACTTTAACATACCCCTCTTTTATGCCTTTTTTCAGTTTCTTTTTGTCTCATAACTCTTCCAACAAGATAAATAGTGTCATCATCCTGCTTTCCTTCCATCATTGTAGCTGGGCATGGTGGCATTGAAGTGAGACTTAAAAACAAAGATGAGTGAAAGAGATGTAGTGAGCTGTCTAGGCATTCGGGCTCTGACAATGTATCTCGTTCAACACCGGGCACGCCCACGAAGAAAGAGGCCGCATTTCATAACGGATCACTTAGGCACTGCTAATCATAGCCTGGCTGCCTGGCTGCTTGCTGCCTGGCTGCGACACATCAGGCTCACACCCAGATGGTGCGCACAGGCAAAAGAGGCTAGGCTGGTTCAGTGGCCTTATTACTATCATCATCTTCATTAGCAAGCATTCCTCTAACATCAGCCACATATACAGCCATGATTCATGAAATTTTACTTTCAAAAAGCAAAGGGTGTTTAATCCAACTGTCCTGTTTACACGTGAAGCAATTTTATAATGTGATTTACAAGAATTAAGATAGTTTTGATTGCTTTAGTTCAGTGTCATACACCTTTAAACTTGCCCAGAAACTTCAGTTTATTAGAAACTAAAGCAAAACCTCAAATTTTGGCTGAAGATTTTGTCCAAGGAGCAGGACACGAACAAACAAGGATTTCAGCAAGTGTGTGATGGCTAGATAACTGGGTCAGACCATCTCCAAATCTGCTGCTCTTGAGTGGTGGTCACATTCTGAAAGATTAAGCTTCTGATTCAAAGATGGAAACATTGTGGTCCTGTCAGAGTCGCAAGCATCCAATCCTTATACATGCATGTCTTCCATGGAGGCCACATCTCTACATCAAAGGATCTCACTACTGACATGTTAGTGACAGATACGATAGCACACTTTCAGGATTCTCTATGATTTTATACCTTGACTGATCTGCACATAAAATCTCTACTGACACAATAACAGCACACCAAGATCCAAAACAATGCATGATTGTTCCTCTTCAAGTATCATTTTAATGGATGTGGCTTTTTAGTCAAAAATTGTTACAGAAAAAAAATAATGAATCTGCTAACTTATAGGTGACTGCCAGATGAGTCTTATAATAACAGTTTGTGCCACAAGTTGGCACAATGAGTCACTCTACTGCTCTTCCTGTATTCAGGCCAAGAACCAAGGAAGTAGCAGCAGATTTGTTTGCAAGTAGCTACTGATGGGAAACACAACTTTAATAAATGTCTTTATGGCAGAGACCCCATCCTCCACCCAAATTAATGACAGCGACAGCAGGTTTTTACCACAATCTTTACTTTCTTTTGAGTGATTTATCGTGAACACATAAAAAAAATTCGTCTCACATCTGTGCTGAATGAAGACAACTCAAATAAACCTCCACTATTGGTGTAAGTGGATCAGCACCTCCTCTACAGAGCTTCTCTGTTACATCCACACTTTGCTGAGACTCCATTTAAAATCCTAAATTAAAAATTAATTGCTAATCACGCTGAATGGCTTGTAAATAAGTACAGAACCGACTGGTTGACATTAATGAAAAGTCAAATGGGGAAAGAACCCAGGGTTGAAAACACACATTACAGACTTGAATAGCTTGATTAATAAGGTAATTATTAAATTAGGAAAAGTTGAGAAAATTATTTTCTGCTTCATGTGGCAAATTACAGAGACTGTAATCTTTGATCAGGCATATCTGGTAGGTGCCCCACTGGGTTATAATTCACTAGGTTACTTGTAGCCTTGGTTTCCATAAAACTCTCTTGAAGTTTTCTACATCGTCACTATTTTGATACAGCAAAATATTAACAGTGAATGCTATTTGTGAGCATGTTTGCTATTTTTACCGTATTACACTGGTTAGGTAGGCTGATAGCATCCATAACAAATGCTTATTTTCTTGAAAATTATATTTTAAACTTGTAAAAATTATTTTTAAAATTTAAAATGGATCAGGTATGTTTTGGGCATGCCGAACATGCAGCACAAGGTCCACAATGTGGACAACAAGAGGTTACGAAATATTTTTTTTTTAAACAATTTTTTTTAGTAAAAGTGCCTGCTGTTCCTAACTTGGCCACAAGGGGTTGTAAAATTAGAAGAGATAACTAAACATTCAGACTCCTCTGACTGCTGCTGCTTTACACATTCAAACTACCACTGGCAGCTTCTTTGTTTGTATCCTCTGTGAATCAAGTCTTACAGCTAAGTTACCCCAGATCCCCCCCATTGCTTCTTAGCACACGTTTTGCCCTGTGACAGCAGGAAAGGAATTGAGCTTATTAATGCTTGGTGCCTTCCACTTAAAGTGAGGTCCAGCTCCTGCGCGTGCTGGGTCCATGCCATTGCTTACTGGGACTCTTAATGGAGCCGAGCCATCATTAATTTCACTTGCGCTTTCCCTACTGTGACAAGTCACACACTAATGTCTGCTATTAAAACAATCTCCTGGCTCCTGTATTGTGAGAAATTAGTGTCCAGCTAAGGGCAGGTACATAACTTCCCTGCCAAGAGACGATAAATTCACACATAATATCACAGTAGTGCAAAGAAAAATCTTTTAGTAGTAGAAAAGTGACATTAATGCTGAATACAGCTGTCTGATTTGCCAAATCGTGTCAGTTTTTGTGTAAACTTGTCACCCAGCACTTTCAGGTGAACCTTTTGTTTTGTTTTTTATCAAACCATGGTTTGATTAAAAAAAATTGTTCGCCCAACCAGTCCACATGTGTTTTGTGGATCTGGAGAAGGCGTTCGACCGTGTCCCTCGGGACGTCCTGTGGAGAGTGCCCTGGGAATATGGAGTCCGGGACCCTTTGTTAAGGGCTGTCCGGTCTCTGTACACCCGGAGCAGGTGTTAGGTTCGCATTGCCGGCAGTAAGTCGGACCTGTTCCCAGTGCACGTTGGCCTCCGGCAAGGCTGTCCTCTGTCACCGGTTCTGTTCATTATCTTGATGGACAGAATTTCTAGGCACAGCCAGGGACCGGAGTCGGTCTGGTTTGGGGACCACAGGATCTCATCTCTGCTTTTTGCAGATGATGTGGTTCTGTTGGCTTCATCGAACCAAGACCTTCAGCGTGCACTGGCATGGTTTGCAGCCGAGTGTGAAGCAACTGGGATGAGGATCAGTACCTCTAAATCCGAGGCCATGGTTCTCGACCGGAAAAAGGTGGCTTGCCCCCTTCGGGTCGGTGGAGTGCCCTTGTCCCAAGTGGAGGAGTTC
>OMNM01033984.1:0-20322 GCA_900302745.1 Parablennius parvicornis | reverse complement strand
ATTTGAACAAACAATGACTTAATCTGAGCAAACCAAAATCAATTCTGTGCGCAAAAAATACATTTTCATGTTTGCAAGAATCCAAATACACACATGATCATGGTGTTTTGTTATTTGCTCTCCTGCAGATCTCTGCTCTGTGCGCTCACTACTTCTTTATTGCTCAACATCGACGCTGCATATACTGACTTCAAGCTCGCTCGACCGAGCACATCAAATGGGCGGGGAAAAAAAAGCAGCTAATCAGACTGGTACAGGTGTCGTTCTGATTGGCTGTTTCTATCCAATCAGTTAGGTATTCCGGTATTCCGGTATTAGGTATAATTTTTAACAGCGCTTCGGAGAGGTGGCCGGAATAGATACGCGATTGGAGAGAATCAGCCAATTGAAGGGGATATATTTTTGGGGGGAACACAGAATACATTTTTGTTTGCTCATATTAAGTTTTTTCTTTGCTCAATTTTTTAAAAAATGTTTTATTGTTTTTCTCTCATCTCAAAATTTCACACTGCATCCTCTGGATTGTGGCACAAATTTAATCACATGACCTTCTCCCCTCCCCTCAGTCCCTTACACAGGTCAAGAGTTTCTCAGCTAAATCACAGGCTGACTTGTGTTTGTGTCTCCCAACGTGTTCCTCGCGGTTCCTCGAAGGTTCCCGACTGAATTTAATACATCATTCATTAAAATATGGAAAGCCATTAGTGTCAAGATTGGAAACTTGCAGATTATTTGTGGCGTCTCGCTTAGCATATAAAGCAGAATGCGCCGGCTCTTTCTGCCCAGCTAAATATCGATGACGGCCCTTGTTGCAGTTGATGGATGAGCTTCATAATTAGATGGTGCCACTGCATTCGACTATTAATGAGGGTTGTGAATCAAGCCCTTCCACTCACGCTGCCCACATTCCTGGTGTCTTGTGGTTTCAGACCTACACACAACATCCATGAATAAAGATGGCGGCGGTCGACGTGGCTGAAAACAAAAGCTCCTAAATCACTTTTTGCACATTATCTCTGGTGTTTGTTCCTGACGTGCGGTCAAAGCAATTACGGCTCATTAGGCTACTTTATGTTTACTAAATAACCTTTCTGTTAATGATGGAGGAATTAATAAAACGACAATCATGAGAGTTGAAAGATTAAATTTGATTATGTGTTATATTAACTAATCAAAACATTGGCAGAATCCAAAAGGTGTTAGTTGATGTTAGAGTTCACCGTGATGACATTTCATATTTCAAACCAATCTAAACTGCTATATGACTAAAGGCTCTAAATACACATAATATAACCAGGGGAAAACGTTCATGCTGGGTTTTTTTTAGTTTCTTTGTTTGGTTTTTGATTTGAGAATCCATTCGAAACAAAACACGGTATGTTGTAGAAGCATAATTGCACAAAGAGAAGAAAGGGTAAATACTTATCCCTAGTTTCTACATCACTCTGCATATGTCCAATACAAATTCTAGTTACTTGTGGGGTTATATTGCTGGAGTCACAACTAATGAACAGTTGCTTCTTGAAAATATTGCAAAGCAGAAAATGGAAGTCATTTAGAGGAAATTATGCTGTGGGAGACATTTAAATCATTTTTGGCAAGGACTGTCCAAGCAGACCAATCACAAATGCAAATATATAAATAAATATCTAAATATATAAAGGAAAATAAATGCATATATTTTTCAGAAGCCTACACCTTCCACGTAGTGATTATGAAACACAAAACAAACTAACAACCAAACAAAAGCCCATCCAGTAACCATATTGTGGTAAATATTTCTTCTGTGTATGTGCAGATAGATGGATAATAACAACAATGTTTGCCTCCCGAGTGTCCAGAGTGTCCATATTTTCCTGGGACTCTGTGGTTTTATAACTGAGAGTCACCTAGACAGAAATCCAACTTGGTCATCTGTCCACGCAAATGTGATGCGCTTTCATTTGAAATGGGCCTAAATATGACTTTCTTCTGTTGAGTCCCTTAAATCGTTCTCAGTTGACTCAGTTCTTTACCTGTTTTCTTTTCTGTCTCTCTCTTCTGATAATGATGTATTTCATCTCAGAGGTATGAACAACCTCTGGATTGCGAGTATTAATGAGCTAAAAGCTAAAGGGTGTTGAGAAGAATTCTACAAGGATGCAGCACAGAGAAAATACATTATATTTCAAATAGACATTTTAAGTAAGTGTTACAATGGATTTTTCATTCATTTGAAAATGTGTAAGACTGTAATCATTGCTGCTTTTGAAAAAAGCATACAGATTACCTTGATTTGATGACGAGGGCATTCAAAGGTGAAAACGATGCTTGAGTATGAAGGCTGTAAAAAGGGCCAGTGCATTATATATCTATTTTACCAGGACAAAGCAGTTCACAGTGCAGCAAAGTTGCAAAAGCAGAAAGTAGAAAGTGACAAATGAATCTATCAAGAAAATGCACTTCATTTTGCTATTTGACTTTGCGTTTCACTGCAGTGAGAGCTGAAGCGCTTTTTTTTTTTTGTGGTTTTTTTCTCTTCAGTAGCTCTTCAGTTTTAATGCTGGGACTCAGCCTAACAGATTCAAATGAAGAATGAGTGGTGCCCTGTGGGTTTCCGTGTGCTTAACAGTGTGTCAGGTGGTTTTACTTGATTTTGCATGTCGAAGAAGAAAAGTCTGAGATATGAACAACACCTCAGGCTTTAATAACATGGGACAACAGTGCAGTGGTTAGCGCTCACCTTTCACTGAAACCACGGGTCCTTTTTGTGTGGGTTTGCATGTTCTTCCTGTGCCTGCATATGCTGTCTTTTAGTTCTTTCGTAGACAAACATATTATTACATATGTGAAAATTACGTGTTGGTCTGTGTGGATCAGGGGTTTTGAACACATTTCAACTACCTTAACGTGGATAAAGTGGGTATCGAGATGGATAGATAGATTAATTGAACATAGAAAATAAGACTAGAAGAATCTGTTTCTGTTATTTCAGACACAGCTACCAATGCTACAGTTTCACAGTGAAAACACCAAGAGTAATACTTCTGTTCGTAAATGGTCTCGCTGAGTGTGTAATATGTATGTGTGTGTGTGTGTGTGTGTGTGTGTGTGTGTGTGTGTGTGTGTGTGTGTGCTTAGTTTCTACATCTATCCGATTACTTTCCAATTATGACATTCCTACTCTGCAGTTTGTGTGGTTCATCCTCCTATTTGAGGAAGTCAGTGAGCAAAATGATGGAGAACATCAGGGAACGCCTGAGTAATGTGGGCCTCAATTGACTTCCCACCTTCTACCTACGTTCTTTTATGGTTGCTCTGAGTATGTAATAATGATAACCATGTACGGTTTCTTATTCACCCTCGCCATCATCATTTTTCCTGTTTTCCTTTGGAATTTAATACAAAATGAGGTCGATAACAGATCTCGGCCAACTACAAGGCAGAAATCTCTTAATCTAGGTGCCCTGAGTTGGGAGCAGTGTTGGGATTATTTTCCTCTGAGAACTAAAGTCTTGTTTCCAAAGCACAGTAGGGTACAGTTAAGTATACCTAGACCCAAATTGGTTTCATGGTTCCACTGCAGAGGGTACGGTCAAAATGTTGGCAGGGTTGTGAACGGCCACGTAACGGCACCGGTATGGGACATCTTTCCGCAAAAGTAAACACAGGACCAGCAGAGAACATAATGGAAGACATTCTCTGCATCGTGTTCTTTCTTTTTGTGTTGTTTTAAATCAGAGACAAGCTGTAGAGAAAAGGCTTCAGGCAGCGTGCAAAGCCGTGAGCCTCATTTCTCTGTGACACAGCTTCAAAAACATTCTCATTCCAAACAGCAGCGTCTCGCTCCTGCTGAATCTCCTCTCATATTGTGGTGAAGAACGTCTGCACGGCTTCAGAAGACCAGGGTGCTTTGCCATTTTTTTTTTGTTTTTTTTAAATGTGAACAAATCCACCAGTGTGCACAAAGTGGCATATATGGTCAAAAACGGGAGGGTTTATATGGCTGATGAGGTATTTTAAATATTGAGGGCTTGTGGAGAGTGACGGTCATCACTATTAATCAGCAGACAGCTGTGGGATGTGGTAGGGTTCTCAATGGAAGGGTTACGAAAAAATGTTAATGGTTTTCGGTACTATCCGCAACTTTTGTCAGTGAAAACACACAAAAAACGAAATTATACCTGCACATACTGCAAAGTACAAATGCTTTAGTGTTAGTAATTGATCTCAGCTATTTTGCTGTCCTTAAATCCATTATGTGTAGTTCCACCAACTAACTGGTAACTTAAGCTAAACTACATGATCGAATGAGTCTAAAGAGCTCATTAGTTACAACAGTCTTTTAAAAAGAAGTATTTTGTAAATTAAATTGCACAAACTTGAACAATACTGTTTTGTCACTTCCTGCACCAGGATGAGCTGAATGCCATGCAACACATTCATCTTTCCTTGTATTTCATCTTCTTCTGAAGTCAGCATTGTGTTTTTGACAGATGTGAGGGACTTGCATAGCAACACAATTTTTCCTGCAACGCAGATTCAGCTTTACGTAGCTTCTCCCCTGAATCGACTCTCCTGTATGTTATTTTTTGTCATTGATTTCCTTCAGATAATCACCTTCCTACTAAAACTCCAAATCCATGACTTATAATGCCCAGTTCTGTTGAGAATAATGAGACTTTTGGCATTAACATGCGAGTAACTGTCACAATAATGCCCTTTCAGTGCTTGCACCCTATTGAAACCCAGAGTTTATTATTAGGGTCCAAGCAGAGCTGGGCAAGACCATATTGGAATGCAAGGATGTATTATTATTATTATTATTATTATTATTATTATTACTGTTGTTGTTATTGTTATTGTTATTATTATTGTTATTATTATTAATGTTATTATAATATTTTCGGTTTACGCTCCACTCACTGCTCCATTTTTGTTGGCCTAAAGAAACATGCTCATACCGTCATGAAAATTTGCACACATACTGATGATATTTTATCTTTTATGGTCATTGTGCATGTGTTTGGCAAAATGGTTCCATAGTGAACCCTACACTGTTTTCACTTTAGAAACACCTACTATGAGCAACATGCTGAACATCCCACAGATTGTCCTACATTTTGTTGGTTGGTGTATCTTTCCTTTAATAAAAATTGGTCAAGTGATTTTGACTGGGTCTGATGTATCCATGAACTAGTATCAGTATTCCTGATACCAGCTCTGGTTATATTTGGTACTGGATTGGAAAGAAGCACATCACTACTGACAGCTCCACCAAAGTTACTTTATCTAGTTACTTTATCGTCTCATCTGGCAAACTTCATGCCAGTAGAATATGTCAATTATATAATGTCACATGCCTAACAATCAAGGTGCCGATGTAAAATAACACAAATGTGTTCACAAATGCTACTCTTCTTATGGCGTAAGGACCACAGAAAGCCAGCTAAACCATGGCTGTCCGACAGCTCACACTGCAATGATTACAGTGCTTTGAGAGACCCTGAGTGAGAGTACCAGAGAAGATTATTGATGTCTGTGCTTGGCTAAAATGGTTTTTCAAGCATCAAATAGAGAACAAAAGCACACTGTGACGGTGGAAAACTGCAAGTTGGTACAAAAGACCATTGAGAAAAAGCATTAGTTTCCTCCAATGATGCGGAAAAGCTACCGAGCCCTTTAAAAATTTTGCCCATTTTTCTGTTTTACAACAACATAAAGCTTAAAAATTGAAGCAGACTATTGATTTTTATGACAAAGGACTGAAATTATTTGGGGGGGATATAAAATTACACTGCGTCTGAGATATCCTGACTATGGCATTGCCACAGGGAGAATAAAGGAACCAGCATGCTCATTAAAGTCCAAAAGACTCCAGTCGACAGAAATATGCACAGAAAGCAGCCTTTGTTAATGAGAAACTCAACACCTGCTACACTGGAGCAATGACCAAGAGTGGATCGCTTCCCCTCCCAAAAAAGCCTTAAAAAAAAGATTTTAAAAAGTTGATTCACTTCATAGTCAAGAGCAAGACTGAGCAGAATATTAATACCGACTGCATTTAAAAAAAACAACTTCCTCTCAGCCTCAAACTGTTCAAGAGGGATCCATTTCTTCTCTTGTGAGAACAATTTCATTTATTTTCATGATGTTTTAGCACTGCCACCAGTCTGTTTTTGGAGTCCAAGTTTTAGGTCACAGAATGGGGCTACAGGGATGAAATATTCAGCCGGCTCGTTCTTGCCTTCACTCCGTGTCCCATTACTTATTCATTCTGGCCCAAAATGCTTCCACGACTTACAGCATGCACAGAGGAGAGTTTCCTCCCAACGGGGCCAAAACATATTGTGACTCTCTCTCTTCCTCTCTCTCCATCGACAGTATCCATCTATTTCTCTCTGCCCTGCTCCATTCAATAGCGACCCACTGGAGCAGTTTTTTTTTGCCAGACTTCATTTATACATGATAAATATAGAACATCTCTATCAGAAATTACCATTCATCAAACTGTATCCTCCTCTTCCATGTTGTAATGTATTTAAAAAAGGCAAATAAGGAGATTAGGAAACAACTATATTCGGTGCTGAATGGCGTATTTGAAAAATACAAGCAGTTCTTCCTTTCTTATTACTAACCGAAAAGTGATTTCATTATTGAAATACTGAGTCTCTATGAGAAGTTATTGGCTCTTCCAAACATTACTGAGTACATGTGCCAGCTTATTATTTGACTTTGGGAGTTGTGTCAGATTTTGACAGGACAGTTATTCCACTTGAGCAGGGAGACAAAGTAATGTGGAAGAAACTGGAGATGTACCAGCTCATGAAGAACCTCATACAGTGTTATCAAGTTTCACTGTGTCATTGCATCTATATTTTCATATGCACAGTTTCTGCACTTTGTAAATATTCCATCAAATATGGATTGTATCACATTTTGCAGGATGATTTATGATTCCTGGCTCCACGCATGAATTGTAATAAGTCTGTTAGCCTTAACTGCACTTGCTTTGGAGTGCTTATTAATACTAATCCTTTAACGTGTTAATAATTTTTTTTATCATTGGCATTTACTGAGGCTTATATTTAAAAAAGTTTTTTCATTCAGATCTACCATTTCACATGTGAATCGCTTATAAGGGCCATTTTTCTATAATTATCACGACAAAAGTTGGAAGGAATCAATAGAATAATCATGTTTTATTTCAAAGTTATTTGTGGTACCACATACAGCTATAGATAAATAAATCAATTCAAGTTCGTAATTGAATTGTTTGTGAAACTCATATTAGCATACTCTGTTTTATTTACTAAACTATCAGTCGGTGAAGGGTTTTAGCCCTTTAGCATCAAAGCGTCAACAAAAGGTGAAGGAATACTTTTTAAACATTCTTTGATTCCTGGTACACATTTTAAGAGATGCTGTCAGTCCAATGTCAGACCAGCACCTGGGAGCCTGTATAACAAAAACCTGTATATGTTCACAATATTCTATTACCACACAGTTTTTGAGAGGTAATTAAAGAAGAGAGAGTGATCGGGAGTGTCTTTGGACTGCAAAAACCTCAAGCAGCACAAAAAGAGCATTGAGGCTACGAAACAACAGAAAGTTTCCATGTTCACAGCAAACAGTCAACAGCTCATCACTGTGGCTGTATACAGTATAGCCACAGTGTAAAAAATGATAATGATAAAAAAAAATTAAAAAATGGGACAGCCAGAATGCAAGCACACCATATGGTTCTATGTGAAATATATTTATAATTTTCACATATTGCTACCAGTGGAAGAAGTTCTGGACCATTCATCTTCATCGACAATAACTCAGGTGAAAGAGCCTTTATGATCAAACAGATCCGGTCTTGGTTGAAAACACTTTTTTCCCAAGGTTTAACAATCTCACAAGAATAATAATAATGAGTGTCCTTTCCCAAGCAATGGATAAATAAAATAATTATCCTTGTGAATATTCAATCCTTCAAAATTATTACAATAATTGTGAATAACATTCACCACTTGGAGATAATTCTGCTCATCATTAATGACAGGCACCTTCTCAAATGGCCTTTCAATTTGTGAAAGGAGTGGACAAGTTCACATTATTGTTACCAGACAATACCTGAGACCCCTATTTTCCTACTTTGGTAGGATTCATCTAGATTTCAGAATATTCATTCTATTCATATACATAGTCTTCTCATGAATTATGCCTTTTATCCTACATACTGTATATGCTCCAGTGCAGTTGATTAGGCATGTACTATTTCTTGTCCTTAGTGGAGCTACTTGCAATTTTTAAACTGTAATCACAGTTGTGACGGCATTTAAAAACGTGGAAAATTTTTCCTTGAACTATTTTAGTAGCTTTCTTCAAGATGTTAATCACACTCACCCATACATATGGACATTCTTGTTGGTTCAGTTCAACTGAAGTCGATCACTAATGAAACTGAAAGAAATCCAATAATTCCTCTGCAGCAGTGAGAAAGAAGAAGACTCTTTGAACAAGATAGGTGCAGAATATATAGAGGGCAACAACAGCATAGCGATGCAATAAATAATGGACATTTGAAACTCGCAGGTCTGATGCCTGTGGGGCAGGAAGTTTTCGGAAACAAAAGACAAGAGGACAAAGAAGCACAAACTACAGGAGTGGGGAGTTAATGAAATGCAGCGATGGTGGACGACGGCATGTGGAGTGATAAAGAGAGAGAGTAGAGGAAAGGTGCTCGGTGCAGCGTGGAAGGTCTCCAAGCAGCCCTCAACTACAGCAGCATATGGTTCAGGGTCACTAAAGTTGGCCATAATTTCAAAGAAACTTTCAATACAGATGTTTATAGCCGAGAATCTGTTTGCCTCGCAAGCTGGAAGTTACCTTAAGCCTGAGAAATATAAAAGTTTGCCGTCATAATTCTATTTCTGAAAGCATTTCTAAACCTCAAGTGAACCTGCACTCTGACAGCAAGCTGCACTGTTGGTTCTGATGTGTTTTTAAGAAATGAAGCAGTTTGGTCCTCAAGGATCTCTTAGAAGGGGAATGCTCAAGTCTACTCTCTTACTCTTAAGCCAACACCGTATGTTTTTCAAGGACTCTATTTGAACATCTGAATGAGCTCAGTCTTCACAATACAGAATATATGGATTGCAATTGTTACCATTACAACAAGTCCGATGTTTGGAAATGTGACTCTTTTATAGGCATGTTTTGTAGAAACACAGAGGAAAACCTTTTTTTTTTTTTTTAAATGCATGAAAACGATGGTATTGCACTGTCTGGAAGTTGATTGTTCCAATGTTGCACTGAATCACAAATTCAGTCCAGGTTTTGATCAGTACACGCCTTCTACAAATTGTAGTCTTGTCTTTCCAAAAGGATTCAGTCATTGCATCTGACAGGACAACCTGCATATACCTGCAAGAACACATGCTCGAGGTCCCAACAGGCTGCTACAAGGAGAATTTGATGGAACGTGACACCGTGCCAGTAACAGTTCATTACCTCCTTGCTGACGGAGCCTGGTGATAAGTCCTTTATATATTAGGACGTTGCATACAGCCGAGAGTTGCCTTTTGTCCCATCAAATGTTTAAAAAAAAAAGGTTTCATGTGTGAAAGGATATACTAGAGATAGATCAAGTCTGAAAAGAGTGTTACAAGACTTTTATAAGGAATTCAAAAAAAGCGTGAGCTGGTTTTTATCACCTGAATGAAAGCGTCACGCTATATGGACTCTAGTCTTTAGGTATTGGGGATGTGAGCAATTTCCAAGAAGGTCACATGAAACAATTCCCTATTAAACAATAGTACAATAATCCAGTAATGGCTGTGTCTTCATGGCAGGAACACCGACTTGATGTTTCATTGCCACATCTGTGCTGAACATGTCAAACCCGATGATATAACGAAGTCCCAAGGTGCTGGACGAATGGTAAAACTTTTTCTCCACTGTGATACCAGAAAGTTGCTCATGGAGGGTAGATAATGAGGGTGAGATGGAAAGAATCAGCCAGACAGAGTCAGACTTCACCGTGAAAGGTTCACACACCTGGATTATTCTCAAAGGTGAAAGCACAAAAATGAAGCTCAAAATTGACACGGATCATAAACTTCAGTTCTGCTGGTGAAGGGTGCACATCCAACCCAGGGACAGTTTAATAATAAATTATATCTCATGTTTTGTTTTTTGTTTTGTTTTTTACATTGTCTGATCTTGTGCTGACAGCAAGACAGAATAGTCAATTAAGTCACAGAGTTTACAGTGGGACACAGACAAAGAACTACTCCTAACTAGTTTCCTTTAGGTTGAACAGTGAAAAGGCAAGTTGTATTGTACGAGTATGAAGATAGTGTGAGTGTCTGTCAGTGAGTATCTGGGACTACAACTGTACCTGTCTGTGCATTATGAATCACTGATTTATTTATTTTTTTTATTTATTCATTTGTTTCAGACATGACAGAACATATAGAAAGAACAGATATATACAAACAGAAAAAAAATATTTTATGATAATATGAAATTATCTATATGGACACACACACACGATGGATGGATGGATGGATGGATGAATGAAAATGGGTTCAAAGCCTCCTAATAAAGACTGTAAAAATTCTAATAAAGATCATACTTGTTGTATAAGTGGGCTGCATACATGTAGTGTTTTCCTCCACAGATGCTTAATAGATTTTTTTCAGTCACTTCATTCAAACAAAGCTGCTCTAAGCTTTGGTTCCAGGAAAGAAAAAACAAAACAACACATTCTTGGCAATCATCAGTTGTGCTGAATACCACAATGAAAGCTTTATTAACTACATGCTCATCAACTGTTAGTACACAAGGACATCACATTTCAACAGCATTGTGATTCTGCACCATTGTGCATTGATTTTTTTTGAGCAACATGTGAATTACAAATAGTTTAAGTTGGCACAACACACAAACAGTTGTACAAACATGTTGAAAGATTTAGCTTTGAGTTATTCCTCTTCATTCCTGATCCACCATATGTCTTTTATTAGCACTCACCACCTGATCCTATTTTGTGCAATATCTTTTGTTTCCAAAGCTCCTCATGACAGATTTTTCTTGGCCACCGATCTTCTTGTTGATGGACACCTACAATTTCTGCTTCAACCCTTTGGTCATCCTCCAGTTTTCTGAACCATACAAGAGCATAACATTCACATTTGATTCAAAGATTCTGAACTTGGTCTGGGTTGTTAGTGAAGTAGACCACCTGCTATACTGCAATCAACACACTACCACCATTTCTGATAATGATACACATCAGCTGTCTGTACTGAACATTATATTGTAGATACGTGAGATCATAGTGTTCCCACACAAAACTTCAGACTGGGTCATTTGACTGTTGCAGAGTAACACTGATGCCCTTTGTTGGACAGGAAGTCTGTGCAGGGTGCATTCCGTTGCTACTCTTTGTTCAAGTTTAGACGGGAATGGTATTCTCACTTGGGTTAAAAGATGGATTGAGAACAAGATTTTTGATTGTCATCCTCACAAAAATAAACCCTGTGTTAATGCTAGTGTCGGTCACGTCTTAAAAAGTGTTTGTTTTTGAGGATATTTTTGTAATAAAAATTAAAATTCGCAATCTGTGGCAGTTTCAGGGATGTAATGCAGAACAATACGGTCCCGCCAATACAGCCATCTGTCTACACAATCATTGTATTTTTGTACTCATTGCATGTCACCAGCATTAAAGAACAATTGGATCAAAGCTGAATCTTGCACTCACACAAGAATGGAACATTTTACAAAAAGTTTAAATAAAGCTCAGGGTCAACCCTGGGCAATTTCTGTTCTACTTAAATAATGATTGAGAAAGCTACAGGATCTGAACAGGCACAATTTCATCATAGTCAATTAGTTAAAATATCCATTTTATGGGTAAATATGGATATTTTGTTGCGCCTAATTATAAAACGTATCTGTCAAACAATGCATCAAAAATGAAAAAGTAAATAGCTATATATATGTAAATATATTTGTCATTTTAGTTTCTCTGCTTTTTTCCAATTACTCAATGTTCTCAGATGCTCTGACCTGTTTTATTTGTTTTCTAGAGTATAATTGTTTAATTTTCTGTTTTACTGCTGCTGTGTATCTCACATGTAGAGTTTATTTGTGGTACTGCAGCAGCATTCGATTATCATGAAAGCCCGTTCTGCATAACATTTTCAACTGAAAATGCTAAACTTTTGCTGAGTTTTGGGTGTACGTTTACACAACAACGATGCTCGGAGCCACAGTGAACACAACTTTTTGACTCACGTGATGGAACTTTTTGAAAACACTTCTACTTTGTCTCAATGGAAATGAGGGGGAAGCCAAAGTTTAGTTGGGCTTTGTAGTTTTATAGTTGAGAGCCATCGTAGTAACAATCCAAGTTGGTCATCTGTCCATAATAATATGTTCTCTCAATTGTTATTGTTTATAGCATAATGCCCTGCAAACATATGTGTGTGTGGTTTCCTTACAAAAACAAACAACAACAGCACCAACTCATGGCCCGGCATGCTAAAACTCCATCATTTTCATTGTTTCTGCCATTTTTGTGAAACAGACATATAGTAAGTTTCAAGAAATTACCGTATAAATGCAAAACTTTTCTGAAACTAAAATGCAAAAACAATGCATTTTCACTTGAAGGGCCTTGATGCCTTTTGGTGGTCACAGATGGTGCATATTGGTAGATATTGTTATGTAAGTTGAGCCAAACAACTAATAAAAAAAAGTGCGATTCATAGTCCAAAACTACAGTAATGTAGGAAAACCAAAGTCTAATGCACTACGTAAATAAAGTGAGAATATTTCATTTATACACTAGAATACATTGGAATTTTTCAAAAATCTTAAAATGCAATTTTTTTTATAAAGATGTAAGGAAATCTCTGAAGTAATTTTTATCTTCTGGGTATCATGAATGCATATAAAAAATTGTAGTTTCTTTTATTGCTAATGTCTTAACATGATGTTAATCCTGAAGAAAAATCAGACCATCATCAGCATGAGATGGATTTAACCTGAGAGGACCATGACTGTATTGGCAGAGCTTCTAAGCCATAAAAAAATAAATGTGACCTTCTGGTCATCATCTTGTCCTTACTTAGCCCCATTCTGCTCTCGAGCTTTTTTTTAAACAACCCTTTCACACAATACAGATAAACAGGCCGTGTGCACTTCTCTTCTTTCTCCTTTCAATTAATTCTGGCACTTTCTAGATCCGGCCTGCCACTCAGTAATTGCATGAGATTCTCTTGACCTTTCGAGGGAATAACTGCAAGTTATCTGCCTTCCATTTGTGTTTTAGACTTTTATTAATGAACTCGGAGAGCCCTTTGCATCCTCTCGAAATGTCATCGGACATCATGAAACACTTGAGGAAACTCCACTCCACGCTCGAGGACTTTCAGAGCAAGTTTTTGTTTTCATTTTTCTTTTTTCTATTCTTTCCCAACTGCAATGAAGCGCACTTTTTTTTGGACGATATCGTGTCACAGCGTGCCCAAGGCAATAGCCAGCTAAGCTTCTACTAAAGGCCAGCATGTAAATTACAGTGTGAACTCTCTTAGTGGGCTCTGTAAATTTTTGGGGGGAGTAGATTTCAAAGGCTACTATTTAGGACTTGTGATTTGAAGCAGAGAAAACATTGCTTGAAACTTGATCAACAAAAATTTGCTTCCTGAAGAATGAAGCGATCGTGGGTTCAGCCTGATGTTTGAATAAACTGCACTTATAGTAACTCTTGGATAAAATTAAGGCTTAAATGATAACTGAATTAGAAGGTTGTGAGGTTCAGATTAGCCCTGTCTGTCGGAGACAAATGGAATATTTGCTCGACAAGGTCCGCTGAGCATCGATGTTCAGACAGGCGCTTACTGACAAAAGCAAACTGTTCAGTGGATTTAATTAAATCAATTTTCAACATGTACAAAGTAAATCGAGAGAAGGTCACTTCACTCTCACTGTCCACACCAAGAGATAGAGAGAGGAAAAAACTTGAACTCCATGCTGACACGACCTTTTCACAGAAATAGGGTAATATTGTAATCGGTGCCTCCATTCGAGTTGATGAGCTCTTTTGTGTCTTGTGTATCTTGCAGATGTATTTAAATCGATGCTGTTCATTTTCTAATGACAGCACATTTTTCATTGAGTCCAGTGTATAACACATTGTCTTCATATGCCTAATGAAGCAAAGCTCTCTGCGGTTGACCTTTGATGCGAAGAAGCTCATTTCCACTACCTCGTTGTCTCCCAGGTCTCCAGGGCAACTCGCTCGGTTCTGGAATGAAGGAGAAAGCCGCATTCCTGCCGCACTTTTTTCTCGTCATCTGCTGTGACAGATGAAGAATGAAACGTGGCTGTCTTATTGAATAACAGCGTCAATGCTTGTGGCTAAGTATGCTCGTGATCTTTCAAATTAAACTGATAAATCGCAACAGCACGTTTGAAAAACGGATTTGGGGCGTCAGGGTAGAGACGCACTACGCCCAGCACACGAACACTTCTTGCAACAAATACGACGGCAAATTCGTAAAATTATGACAATGATTGGCTAGTGTAATAAAATCTGTATATCAAATCAGCTTTTGAATTGTCACGCGGTGCTGCAGGTCATCTGTAACTATGGAAGATTGGTTTATAGAAGGAACTGAAACTTTACACCACTGTTCTTTAGATTTTTTTTTTCCTAGTAGAGAACACAAATATTATAATAATTAAAAAAATTATTCACATGCCAATGCATTGAAAAGGTAATTTGTGTCTTCTGACTAAGCCACAGTCTTTTCTCGCATGAGAAGATGTGCATAAAAAAACAAACAAAAAGCAACTGTTTCATCTTATATAACAGTGAAATAAACATTTTTAGACTGTCTTATGATGACAGCACGAACAGAAATCTACAACACTGATTCGATCACATGAAAAAACACATCTGCACATTGCGTATGGTTTATTGGGAATACAATTCTTTTTATCTACAGTCCCTGTAAAGATGAAGCAGACTGACAAGAAAAGAGGAAGAGCAAATTATAAAAAAAAAAAAAAAAAAAAAACAAGGAATGAAGGAAAGATGGCAAATGAGTAGAGGATAAAGAATGACATCCAGAACGAATGCTTCATCTGAGTGACAGGTCTCATAAATTTTTCTTTGTGATTTCCCAAGGAACCAAGTCTGGGCAGGTGTCAGAAAAAATAAGTGTCAGAGATGGAAAGTGGGATGAAATCATGCTAGAAATATACCAGAGGTTTTGAGAGCTGTGAGCTGATGGTTGCTAAAGCTGGTGATGCAATAAAACCATCTGTGCCAGATGTTTGTTTTGTGCTGAGATGATTCCATGGACTTTGTTGCAGTTGAAGATGATTCGGAGTGTTCACGAGGAAGGAACTGAAATCCAGACATGGATCCAAATAAAAACTGTGAATGAGATGGTGAGACCAGGCAGAATAGAAGTGACTGTGAACGAACAACAGGCAGGTTCACTGGCAGGGAAACAGATGGACTGACAAAGACTTCAAGGTCAGGCTCAGATTTGTTTACACGAAAGAGGGAAAGTAGACGCAGCTGGAAATATCAGGGGTGAGGTTATTGAACACAGGGGAGGGGTACAAGACCACGTACACACCCATGGAACATAAAGAAAAATGAGACAAGGTCACAATAGGTGATCAGACCAAGACTGAATAGTAAAGTGCTGCAACCAAGGGAAGAGACGTTCAAAGAAGGCAACATTTTGAGAATGGAAGAAATACTGAAAACAGTATAGTTTTCTTGTATGGCCACTTGTGGGTGCTGTTGTTTGTTTTTGTAATGAAGTGTCTTTTATGGCAACTGTCAACAGTGTTGCAAAAGAATGAATGTGATTAACAATGTAAAATCATTTAAGAGCTGTTAAAGCAATGGAAAAGCGAAATTAAGTGAAATCTACTCACTCGGAAAATGAAAGATATGACTTTGATCATTGTTTCTTTTATCTTAATACAGTTAGTATATGGTAACACCTTTCAATTGGTTGACGTGTTTAAATTAAGTACCCAAACTGATTACCTCAACAGTCATCTCTCATGTATCAAGGTCAGTAATGTCATCAGTCATTAATCATATTTACTTGGCTACCTAACAGAGTTCTGACGAATTGTGGTGTAGGCTAGCTGGTGATTTAACATTAGCTGCAGAGCAGTTAATGAACGACTGCAACGCAGCGGATCATCAAACCGTTCCACTGACTTATTATATCAGGTTTAACAACCATATAATATGCGGATTCGACAACGAGAATGTAAATGGCTCGCGCAGAACACTGTCTTTCTACATAACATAGAAGACAGCACAGTGCTGTCAAACGCTTCCCTTCATCTCCGTCATGCGATTAAAAGCAAATGAAATATATTGTACTTTGATTGGCCCAAGGATGTAGACATGAGATTTTAAGCACGTTTGAAATAATGTATCTCGATGGGGCGCCTTGGAATATGCCCGGTTCTTATGCCTGTAAGATCTCGGAGTGGGAGAAACAGCTCCGCGGGTGCTATTGACAGGACGAGCCACAGCAGTATTTAAGAAAATGTCAGTGCAGCCAGGAATCAAACGCATCCCTCGGTACATGAAAAAAGATGAGATTTGGCTTGAAAGCCTGAGGTTTTACTGTGAACACTTCATCTGGTGCAGAAAGCATCTCACCTCCCCTGAAAGACTCTTGAACAACACTTATACATGCCATAGCCGATCACATAGTAATCCAAGACAAAACAATTCTTTAAGTGGATTCAATTATACATTTTCTCATTAATGAGGCAAGCAGCATGATTGAGGACTAAATAAAAAACTAAGTTTAGCCTCCACCCTCAATTTAAACCTCAATTTGTCATGAAGGGATTTGTCAAGATATAGCAGATGAGTATATAATTAGGTGTGGTGGATTAATACTCACATAAATGAGTGAATAATAAGTGCCCAAACACACACTCAACCAAAATTAAATGAGCTCATCATATTGAAAGTGATTTATCCAGCAACCACAATAAGATAATATCTATTAAAATGTGGCCTTCTGACACTTTCATAAATATCTCATCATGATAATACCTCCACCGTAACATCAGGCAAGATAATGGACACTTTATTTAATTTAGATTCTTGTATTGCATGATAAAGGCTGATTGATAGTATGCAAGATGAAAAAAAAAGAAACAAATGACCGAGTTTCATGTGGAAATGGGGTCAAACAGTTATCATCCCCCAGAGATTCATGATACATCTCCACAGCTCTGTGGGACTTTTTAACCCCAATTATACCCATCTCTCCATTTCCATTATGCACAACTCTCATCAGCCTTGTTTTAAGCAGCTCTGATGAAGTCAACGTACACTACCTGTGTACTACGTGGAAGAAAAGAACGTGGTGGCAACAAAGTGTTTTCTTTTGAGGTTGGTAGACAACAAAACAAAGCTATAAGGAAGGGACTGATATGAATACTATGAATAACACATGAAATGATCTATTCATTTTCTGCTCTACGTATTTCATCTGATTCATAGTATATGTGGGGAGCAAGGAAGCCCAAGACATATAATCTCTCCAGTGTGTGAGGGGTCAACTTTCAGGCTTTACACCAGACCAGGAGTCATACTAATGCCGAACCACCTCGACTACATGTCAAGCTTCTTCTGGATAATCGTACTCTTCAGTTGAGGATAACTTTTTAACTTTGAACAAAATATACTTATCATTAAGGCTGGGTTAGGTCAGCTTGAATCGTTTTCTCTTCAAGCAGCTTAAGGTTTTGACTGGATCTGGTGAATCTTTGGTGTATATTTCTTTATGAAGAAACATACACCCTATGACAATGATCACTTATGTTGAAATATTGTGTTATTCTTCGTATTTTTCATCTACTATAGAATGTCATGACATGTTGCAAAGTATATAATTAAAACTGAAGTGAAGAATTGAATCTGCGGCCTTTGTCTTCCTTTCATGACCCAAATGTCATAATCATATGTGAATGTGAGATTGTGGGGTGACCGCTGAACAGAGAGCTTTGCTTTAATGCTCAACTGCCTCTTCACTACAATGGTCCATTATGGCAACAGCAATACTGCAGCATTTGTTCAAGTCTCTGGCTGATCTCACAATCCCTCCTCTCACCACTCAAGAACAAGAGCCTGAGATACTTACACTCCTCCACCCCAGAACAACTTGGTGTGATTATGTTCATGTGGCTGTAAATAGGCAGTTGTTTGTTGTGCTTTATCCAAGCTGTAGGTGGTTGGAGCCAAACCCTCTTGACAGATGACAGGGTACACCGTTAGCCTCCACAGACATACAATCACTGCAGTTAAAGTTACCATTTAATCTTGATTGTGGGAAACAAGTTGTTCTTGAAGGAAAGCACCACCAGGCACACAGAAAACAAAATCATCAGACAATCATTAGCCAGCATGACGCAGGTTTTACTAATCTTAACCCAAGCATTTATAAAGTTTGATACCTTGGAATGTTTGCTGTGCTTGTCGAATTTGTGCGACCTTCTATATTTTTTGAGTCTGTCCTGCCAGCCTTTCCAAGTTATAGAAGTTATGAAAATCATGTGCACCCAGGAACAAGTGATTTTTAAAGAACATTGGAGACTGTAACACTGGTGCTGCTAATAATTAGAGTCAAATTATTTACAATTGGATTGTTTGAAACCCATTGATCACCAAAGATCATTGTTTGGTAAGTTGAATGCAATCAAGTTACTCTGGAGTTTAAATAAATTCCAAACAAGCCAACTAACTGGTCCAGGAAAAGAAAAATATTGTAGTTTTAAGGTGACATTTTAACAGTTTAATTTATATATGACAGGATATAGGATATTGATTACTTATCATTACAGTATTAATACTTTTGTCAAAAATTGTCTCATATCTCATAGAGTACAAGGGGTATTATTTAAGATAATTAAACAAAAGAAAATTTGTATTTGATATCTGAATTAGATAAACAGTACAACAGTAAACAGTTTTTGGTGTTCATAACATTCGGTCTTAATGATTAGAAGCCATACTCTAAAAAAAAGAAAACTTGCAAAGGTATCACATTGAATTAGTGTGAATCTATCAAATGTCTGCCTTCAAAAGAAAGTAACTCTAATTCACCATTTGATAGAGATAGAATTGGGACCACATCGAACCTTTGTTTGAAAAATATCAATGTGATGCAGATCAAATCTTAAATAAGACAGCTACAGTATAACATATCAATTAAATGCCTTTTATAAGCCCAGACTGCATGACAGCACACATCTTGTAGAAAATTTCATCTACTTTAAGTTCTCAATAAATCTTCCATGTCAGGGACAATAAGTCAACCTAATTAGCAATCAGCTTACTGCCAGTTGCAAAAATGAATGCAACTGTCTTTCTTTGGAGATGTTCACATGAATCTTGCTGCTGCTGTCTGATTAATAAACGCAAAGGAAACAATTCTACAAAAAGTTGGGAGTAACATCACAACCACAGTGCCTGGCTTTGATCAGAGCTGTGATCATAGTAATTATCGGTAAAGCTCTTCGTTACAACTCTTTACATATTTGTGTTCAAAGCTGTAAAACTGTGTTTGATTTACAATTTGTGACATTGCTAAATTAGTATAAACTGTATGCCAAGCAGAGCTTGTGCCCAAGTGTCTGGAGTTGCAACCATGACTCGTACTAAAGATATCGCGTCAGGATATGTGCATTATTCATATTCCGATTGGCTGGCGGTGTAGCTCCAGGGTCACCCCAGTGCAAACGGGGGAGTGGGTGGTCATAATATCATGCATATTTTATGTAAATAGCTGTAGGGCCAAAAGGAAATTTGGAATGAAATGAGGATGTAGAGGATACCATTAGAACTGCTTCAAAGGGAGACACGCGACCAAATCTTTAAGAAAACAACATGTGAAATGTGAATATCTACATTATTTATTTACCTATTAGCTGATGTCATGCAGTGAGCAAATGTCATTTTTATCAAGTACCTTATCTGCAAAATCAACACATCTTAATAAACAGCAGTGTATGAAAATATCTAGTAGCATTTGCAAGTTCTTATAAACATCAGCTGATTTACTTCATTGGAGGAAAAAAAATGCCAATGTAGTTGTATCAAGCAGGCCATGACAAGCAAGCAGACAAATAAAAACCTGCTGTCAAATAGATTCAGTACAGAGCAAATAGATGCCTTTTCAAAATGCCAAAACCTCCACCAATGGATGGCCCAGGGTGCTGTTTGAAATTCTCTGTTCTGGGAAGAGAAATAATTAACAGCACTGGCACATGCTAATCCTA
>OMNM01033981.1:0-19833 GCA_900302745.1 Parablennius parvicornis | reverse complement strand
TTGTTTGTTGTCTTCTGGGCTGTTTTATCATCTCTCTGTGCAGTTCCCAAACCCCAACTGACTGGCCGAGGCAGATGGCTGCCCACACTTCTATTATGATTTTTTTCTTGTTTTTACTGTTTTTCAGGAGGTAATTGTCAGATATTTTGTTTGTTTGTGTGTGTTCTTTCTGTACTGTCCTGGCTATACTACGTTCGCTGCCCCTTGATGACTTTAAGCAAATAGACTTCAAACTGTGTGGGCTTCCCGCCAGCACTCACTCCAGCATGTAATGAGTTGATATTATTCAGGTCAGTCCCCCTGAAGGATACTGGGGTAAATCTTTAGCCCAGTACCCAGAAGCCAAATAACGCATAAAAAACACATACAAACAACTAATAACCTAATTCATATCAACTCAAATATATTCAGAGGAGCATTATTGTTTGGAGAGTGCAAAACTACTAAAGCCGTTGTCTTATTATTGCTGGTTTAACAAGCAAATTCCTACCATCCCTGGCCATTTCATCCAGACTGTAGTCATAGTAATAAGCACCCGGTCTGACTGCATACTGAAAAATTTGCAAATATAGGCTTTTGGAATTATTTGGGTCCGCTCTTGTCTCCATAATATTTCATACAGATATTTATGATATGTTTGTGACATATTGATATACTCCCCAACCACCATACACACATACATTAGTCAGGGGAGGATGTAACAACCTACATCCTGCTTCTGATTGGCTCTGATTGTGAGGGAAACAAGTACCAGTGAATCAGAGGACATAGGCCGATACATTTTCTAGGTTGGAAGTACAGCTGATTTAGATAAACGTATGTACTTTCTAAAGAAATAAGTTAGCGATATAAGAAAAACAATTCCCATAATTTCAGTTTTCTTGATAATTAAGAAATAGGTGTATTTTCTGAATTTGAAACAGAAGCCACTGTACCTACGAGAAGTATCTGAAGTTCCACATCAGGAAATTCTCAGCCCAGATTCAAACCTGACCTATACTGCTGTGCAGCAACAGAGCAAATTAAGTAAATCGAAAACAATACTCAGCAAATTATTATGTCCCACTACAGAAAACTGTTCATGTGGTGTGAGTCATGACACTCTGGAGGCTGCTATTGTTGCTATTGTCCATCTAATCGCGAGATGTGAAAAATAACTACTTACTAAGGCAGTGGTACGTATGCACAGTATCAGCATTTCAGAGGAGTTGCGCTTTCCTCCGTCTACACAGAGACAAAGTCGGAACATTTTCGAAAAGTACCAACTTGAGGGCCATTTTGAAAAAGTTGCGTGCTCTCTGAACACCAGTGTCACGTAAACGGACACCCAATATGCAGCTAGTATTTTCCATTTTCCTTTGAGAATATTCTTTAAACAGGGCCTGATTGTTAGAAATAACAATCCAGAATTAAGTCCAGATCTTCTTGCTGAAGAAGACCAGTGAACCTTGCAAAAACAATGTTTACTGTAATTATCTGTGCACACATTGTGAAAAAAAAAAAAATGAATAAAAGTAGGTGCAGTATTCCACCTCATGAGGTGTTGATATCCAGCCCTGCTCCTCCAGTAAAAGCCCTCAGAGATCAGGAACAGAAGTTAGCAGGTGCTGAGTACTGGAGCTCCTGGTCGAGAGAGGAATTCCAGCTATGGAGACATACGGTCAGAGGAAAAAGTACACTCTGGAGGAAAACAATGCAGATAATACAAACTTTTAAAACTGACTTTTTTGGCCTTTTATGAAAATGGAAGCTGTGCGAGGGAACTTCTTTATAGAGTATGGGCCGATTGGCTCGCTAGGAGATTATTTTACCAATTGTTATGGGACTTTGTGCAAATTGCTACAAGCCTGGAAATTGGATCCCGAAGGCAATGCTCCTCTGTAAAGACTGGCAACACAATCCAGGAAATTGTTTATGAGCTTTGGAGCATCCACGTACTCTGTTCAGCACCACGAGTTGCTTAGTTGGAGCATTTAATTATTAAATACCTCATTGTTTTCCTAGATCTACGATACAAATCTGAACATAGCCATCGAACGTTAGTTTGGAATAAAAGCTGTGATAATTCTCTCTTAACACGATTGGCGAAATAATTCAACGTGGTGTTATGAACTCTGTGTAATCAAGTAGCCTCATTAAGATCGAGATCTCCGTCTAAGAGAGAGCCAGGAACATGAATGCCGTACAACTCAAAACACACAGCGGAGCTAAGGTCAGATAAACAGAACGGCGGTCACAACAAATTAACAAAACCATTTACACAAGTCATTAAAAAAATATCAGATAACGACGCTTTGAATTCTCCGATGGGGATGAGGAGGCAAAATGTGTGCAAACACAGCTCTGGCAAGGTTGCTGGAGATATCTCAAGTTAAGGAGTTGCACTCATGTGTACCACAATAGAGTTAAATGTCAACAGACGTGTGAGACGATTTCTCACAAACTAGTGAAATTTAATGAAATTCATATTTCTGAATACAAGACAACTTATAAGAGTTTAATTGTTCTCATTTTTGATTTTGGAGCTAAACTTTGATCTTGAATAATTTAGTTGCATGTTAAGCAATTAAACAGAATGGCAAATGAATGAAGAAATCATTTAAAAATACCAACCAACAGAGAATTATAACCAAACTCTGCTGCCCACCTCATCTCCTGGGAGCCTTTTGCTGTGTTTTATCTCTCCGCCTGAGTTTAATGATGCATAAATTTGCCGTGTTTGTTCAGTTTTGCTCTTTTCGTTTTTTATCTCTTTACAGGTTTCTGCCCCAACAACAGCAACTGTAGCCTCAGCAGCGATCGGACACAGATAGTGGCTCTCTAATGAAGATAGAACTGTATTTTAATAGTATTTTAGATGGAAATATTTTCAGTACGTGATGATTAAAACTAGAGTTACATCAGATCTGTTAAATAGCCAGAGGCAGGACACCGGCTAATGACAAGTTGGTGTGTAAACAAATCATAGCTTGCAAACATTTTTTTTTCCCACCTTTATGAGGCTATTATGTGTCAATGTGAATGATTTAATGCAGTTCCCCCATTGCCCTTGTAATTATTAAATGCTAGGCAAACCCACACAGGTGTTTTCAGTTGTTGGTGGTAATTATACCCATCGCTTAGGCTGAATTTGGCGGAGCCGTTCGGCAATTACGTAAGGTCATCAGACCAGATGAACCAATAAGAAAAGTGTAACATTTTCTGCCTCGACAGATGCAATAACACCAACAGAATCGCAGAGAAGTTAATCAAGCACGCCTACGTGGTCCTCAGAGAAGGTCATGATAATTGAAAAACAGTCTTAAAACAGAACTAGTATAATAATATGGGTAAGATGTCTGCATTCTCCACTGTGTTACAGTGTCTTACACATTGTTGAAATTAACTTCCAATTGAACGCCACAAAAACTTATTCGTAGGCCGTGTGTTTTACTGAGCAGCCTGTGGAACACAAAGGAATAAGAAAATCTAAAGCAGAAGGAGCTTTGATTGCCAGGCTGTGATTATTAACACACAGCAGAACAGATGTTATTAAGACGGTTCAACAGGTGAAATGATGGACACATATTTTAAGCACTCGGCTGACAGAAGCTGCTAATCTTGACACACAAGCTGTGACTGGGGATCAAACGCACTGTGTGCCTTCCTCACAGGTGCTGAACTGTCAATTTCGCAGAAATAGAAAGATTTTTAAATCACTTCACTTTTAATTTTTTTAACCCCTCCATCTTAAGTAGCAATAAAGGAGTTTGCACTTAACACATTAGTTGTTGCTAAAAGCTGGTTCTCTTTGAGTAATTGTAATGTGTTCTCACTCATTCCTGCACAGTTCTGGTGACAAATTGGCTCCGATGCCAGTGTGTAAAAATCATGTAAATCTACTTATTTCCGTGTTTAGTTAATTCTATTGTTTGCTTTAAACCAGACAATTGTGTCTGAGGCCTTGGTCACACAACGCTTTCAAGGGAAATTGGAAAACCTTTGTTTCATTTTGTGTGTCTGTTTACGTGACAACAAGGCTCAGAAAATGCAGGTTTTTAAAAAAAAATGTTCTGACTCGATAGAAGTGCTGTAAAAATATGACTTTTTGAAAACTCTCCGACCATGTCTACATGGAAATGGGGGAAAACATTGTTTTGTTGTCCGTCATATTGCCTGATCCCGTGTTTTTCTTCAACGAGTCTGTTTACATAACACCAGTGCTCGGAGCCACTGTAAATATTGAAAACTGCCCTACAAATTGGAACATAACAAAAAATAGTACCCACCAGTGGCTCCCCATGACAACTACATTGTTTTAATAGATTATGTCAATTTCCTGCAAAGGGACATCGTTTTCAAAACATTGCCTTGTAAACGCAAAACTTTTCTGAAACGAAAATGTAAAAAGAATGTGTTTTCATTGTAAACGTTGTTGTATAAATGGAGTCTATGTGTGAGTGTGTCAATACTTTACCAGTCTTGTAATTTATTGAAAGGAAATCATGTTTGGCCCCTTTCTTTCCGTAAATGATGTCAGAAATCAAGACTTTTACAATGAAGCACTTAAGGAATTTAGAGCCTCATAATATAAACACAGATTACTTGCTGTTTTTCTTTGAAACTCTGCTTCTGTCTACCATCTGCGGCCATTGTGATGCACATGAGACTTTTAGGAGTGTCTTCTTTGTAAAAAAAAAAAGATATCACCAACAGGCTTTGGAAATCATTTTGAATTGGTGGGCGTGTACAATGCACAATTACAATAATTGTATATATAAAATGTCAATCAAATCCAGAATACAGGCCATCGACTCTGAAGTGTTTTTTACGAGAAACAAATACAAGTTAAAAACTGCTCTGACATCTGTTTTACAAGGCCGTAACGCTAAAAGCAGTGAGGCAAGTAGTGATTAGAGTTATCGTTATGGTAGGCCTTTAGAAAATGAATGTAGTCAAAGTAATGATTGCTGCTTAACCTCAACTTTATGGGAGTTGTTTTCTCAGTGTGTTGGACACTAATCAGCTATCTCAGTACTTAATTGGCTTCAGAGTTTGTAAAAAGGGAGAATATGTGGAAAGAAGGCAGGAACTGTCAATTACAACTAATTAGTCCACCTTCTGAAGTTGTTTATTCAAATGATGGCAATTTCTCTGACAGACATACAACTGCTAAAAAAACAAAACAAAACAAAAAAAAGGTAAATAGGCTCATTCTTTTAAACAGTGGAAATGCACTTAATGGCCAAAAGTATTTAGAGTAATTACTAAATGCAGATTACTAAATGGGTCCCTTACACAATAAGTAATTGCTGAACTTCTTGTTTTTTTTTTGTTTTTTTTTTGTTTGGTTTTGTTTTAAAGTGCTGTTATTTCAGCCTCCACTCCTGTGAGGTTTGAAGGGACTGTTGATTGTAAGAACAGAACTTTCCCCGAAACTGATACAAAGACACACTTTAAAAGCAGAGAACAGCCCAGAAATATGCTGCGGTAATGAGGGTAGTTTGATTTGAGCAGACCGTTTTGGGTTCACCCATTCAGTTTAGTTGATTATAGATGGAGTGAAAACTCTAAATAAAACGACTAAGCCGAGGCTCCCTGAAAGGAAAAAGGGAGAACATTATAAACAATAACACTACATAGTTTGCGGGATGTTGAAAATAGTATGGATGGATGGATGGATGGATGGATGGATGGATGGATGGAGATAAAGAAAAGCAACAGAAAAGATTTATAAGAAATTGAAAGATCTGAGAAAGGTAAAACACAAAAAGGAGAAGAAAATTTGTGTGCAGATAAAAGTCGCAACGACCCAGCCAAGGAAATGCCTCTCACTACAAGTTAAAGTCTGAGCTTAGTTTCCTGATGTTATGAAACGACACAATCAGGAACAACACAAACGTTATCACTTTAAATATCGTACATTAGCCTATTTGCACAAACTCCACTCAAATCTGCACGATCCAGTAAAAAATGCCCAATATTGTAGATACATGAACGTAAATACACTCAAAAGTTATTTCTGCTCATCTGTCAGACACCGTCCTCATGGTCCTTCATTGACCATTTCCCACATACACTATGTGTGTGTGTGCAGTTTTAATGTTGCACCACTTTATTCCAGGTGTAAACCTTTCATCATTGCTTCTCCAGATTTCTTTGGTTATTATTTGTTAATTTCCATTTAATACAGTCACAATAACTTGATTATATTGACAGTAAATTCCCATTTCCTAATATACAGCATTTCATGTGGCACATGTGTTGATACAGCCACAGTTTTGTTCGGATTCGTCACAGCAGCAGCATCATCCATCTTTTGAGTTTTTGGCCTCGCTCAGCATTTACATGTTTTATTATTATGAGAGGAAATTCAATAAGGAAGGATAATCTGCAGTGAAGGAGGGAAAGGGCATGCTTATGATGTTTCCCAAGTGGATTATGTCATCCTTGTACATCTTTTTTTCTTTTTTTTTTTTTTTTGGCACAGGTTTTATACCGGATGCCCTTGCAGAGGAGTTGGGGCGCAAGTTTAGTTTCTCAGGGATCATCAGTTATGGGCTGTTTGCAAGAAGATTTGAACCAGTGAGCTTTGTGAGCTCTGTGAATATAAAGAAATGACCTATATAAATGTATTAGAGGACAAGACCTCTTGGAGTCTGAGCACAGCAGGTGGAGCAAAGTGGTGGATAATGGGAATGTAGAAAAACCTTTCCTGACCAATGTGAAAAATGAGGAGGCGATGGGTGAGGCATTTGTAAAGCAGAAAGACTATTTTTCCAATACATTTTGAAGAATGTAGAGCCTTATTTGTGCATAATAAAGTGTGTACAGTGTAGAGTCTTTTGGTTTGTACCTGCTGGCTGACAAGACCTTTCTGTGTGACATTTTAAGCCTCTTTTCTTAAAGTTAAATAACCTATTAAAGGCACGTGAATAGACAAACCCAAAATAATCTTTAATAACTCCACATTATACAATCACAAACTTGGTCTCTGTGTAAAGGTAAAACATCAGATAATTTATATTCAGTGTCAGTGACATTGTGAAAATGAATATGCTTGAATAAATTGTGCGAGCGCAACGGGGAAGTTTTTTTTTAATCCAAGCCTAAACTAAATTCTGATTTTGAGAGTGTATGACACGACCAGAAGAATGTTCCCATTCAAGGAAATACAACTAACGTCATTTATTACAGTGTCGACAACTGTGTTACTTTGAAATATCTCAGACAAAGTATGGAATTCTACCTCATTTTATACTTTATATATACTTTATTTAGAACTGCACTGCTGTCCGACAGTGTTATTTATTCTCTAAAAAGTAGCCAGAACATGGCTTGCTCGACGCATTGTTCTGAGGTCCCGTTTACACAACGCTCCAAGTGACGACATAATTTTTTTGCATTTTTGTTCCAGAAACATTTTGCCCTTTGCGCAACAAAGTTTTGAAAATAATGTTCATGCATTCATGTTAGATCATGCCTTTAGTTTCTGTCTGCGGTTTTCCTATCGGTTTGAGTGTTGTAAAATGCCGACATGTCCAAGAAGCACCCCGACTGAGAACTGGCAATAGAAGACGGATGGAAAGTGATGTTGTTGGCATTGGAACACTGCTGCAATCAGGCAATATGATGACACAAGTGTGTATGCCTGCTTTAAATTAATATTCACTAGACATGAATGTACAGGTCTTCTTCAATAAACATTTGCATAGGCATTAGAACAATATGAAATGAAAAGCTTCCGCAGTGCGTGGCACAGGTGTTCCTCTGCTACCCTGCAGAAAATCATACACATACAATATACGCTCGAAAACAACTCACAAGCAACAGTTTCTGAATATCTCTGAGCAGCAGAGAAGCGTATAAAGAAAACAAAATGACAAATAAGTCTTTGGTGGCCCTTATGATAGCTAGAGGGCAGCTCGCAGAAAGATACAGGAAGTCAACTGGTCAAATGATTCAACTAATGAGAATGAAATTTTGCCTTTACGGCCTCTCTAAGTCACTCTTCCAGCTGGGCCAAGCCGATAGCGTTTACTACATTTGTCAACTCATACTGACGTAAAGCAAAGTGAGTAGAATACAGAAACAGAAAGAAAAAAAAAAAAAAATACAAAGTACACACGTTCTCACCCCAAATGCTCTTTTGAGCACAAAGTGTCAATGCAGTGAGAAAACGAAAAGAGAAATGTGCTTGTTGAAGTGATTAGATCACACTTTCGCTCGCTTTTAGCTATTTTGTGGGCTTGGTGAAAGGGGACACTTTTGATAATGCTTTTAAAATGCTGATCTATGAGGAGATGCTGACACTTGAAGCATGCTTTTATCTCTTATGAATAAAGAGACTGACCTGGACTTTTTCCATTAACTTCATTCAAAACAGAATACCTTGACATGGGAAAAAACACTTGAATGAAGGATTCGGACTATAGACGGTGCAGCTTGTGAAAGTAGCACAGTAGCAGCTGTTGCCATGACCTCATGTGTTTGTTGCTGCATTTTTTTATTCCTTGTCCTAAGTATGCTGATCTAACACACAGTGGAAACATTGTTCTCGGTTTGGTTCACAGAAATACACCTGTACCTATGAAATAATGGTTTAAAAAAAACCCTTGGCTGAGTTGATAAAAACACTTCAACTGAGTCACTGTAGAAGTGAAACAGGTTTTTCTAATTACACCAGAATTTACTCAATAATAATGAGTTTGACGGACCTATTAACAATGCATGTTGCTTTATAATGAAAATACCAGAATCTCATGAAAAGGAAAAAGAAATGCTGCCTTTTCACCCCCAATCACAGTCCCAGGCCAACACGTGTGCAACACACACCGGCATATAAAAAGCTTAACACACACTCACTTGTAATTTTTCAGTCAGCATTAACAACAGTCACTTCTCGCCGGTCATGACGAGGCTAATATTTACTAATGGATAAATTATAGTGTCATAACATAAGTGTGAAGACATTTGGATGTGTGCCAGCACCTCAAGGTCTGCACCAATGGCTTTCAGAAATAAAATTAATTGGAGTTCCTCCTCCAGGTAAGAGGGAGGAACTTTGCTCAGGGAGAGGAGACCAAGTATTTTGAGGTTTTGCACAACTTCATTATAATGCTCGGGGAGAGAAGTTGAGTTCCTCATTCAATTAGCACCAAACCATGTGGCAATGAGCATATGAGAAGCATATAAGCTCACCAAAAAAAGAAATTTCAAAGAGTTCAAATATAATTGATATTGATTTCCAATGAGTAAGATCCTCTTGTTCAATGTGGAGCCATTCTGACGTGTGTACCAGTATTCTTTAGTTTAAAGCTCAGCTGACCGTTACATTAGAGGTCAGACAATTCATTATAGGTGAAGAGAGCACAAGTGTTTTATCTATAATTAGAGTCTGCTCACACCAGAGATGTCACACAGGAAATCTTTTTCCACACACTTTCAAAAATGGGCAAGAAATGTGTCGACATTGTGGCTCAGATGATCTGCTCGTGTCTCTGTTTGCAAAGGTCAGCTCTTTGGTAACAGTCTGGCGATGAACGGGGCAAACTGTTTGGTCCAGTGCATCCAAACCAAGAACAGTACAGGAATAACGCATGTATATATCTTTGCTTGTGGAGTTGCGGGTAATAGCAGAACAACTTCACACTGAGAAGATGTATGAGGGCAGATTATAATGTTTTCCACTGTGAGGCTGAGAAATATTCTGCTCTGGAGATGGAGCATAATTTCAGACATTGCCCCCCCAGACCTTCTATGAAACTAAATTAAACTTGAGGTAAAACAACACTGGCTAGGCAGTGGGCCTCTGGTTGGGAAATTAAAACAGTGGGCTTCCCTCATGAGGATGAAATATCTCATTTAGCAATCGTTGTCAAGACAGGGGCCAATCAATAGCAACCATGATGTATCAGCGCTGCGATTCTGAGACTGGGGCAAGTAATATGTAATATATGGATTAACATCTTTCTGTCCCACCAGACCTACAAGACTTGGCATTTATCTCACTGTGTAAAGGACCAGAGACACATTGTCAGGGGTTCCTACTGCCCTATTACCACTTTTATTAAAATCAGCTTTGGGATATACAGCAAGCGACGCTGGAGAAATCCTCGCTCATCTATCTATCTGTACGATTCCGTGTCTCTCTCTTCCTCCGCCTCTGTCTGTGCTGGTGGCATCAGCAGGGTGATGGATGACATTGCCCAGCAGGGATTGGGCAGGCCATATTACCATGGAGCAGGTATTAGCATGGAGCCGCACAGTCCCTGCTCGGCCCATCGATTTGGGCTGCTGCCTGACCCTAACCACCTTAAGGGGCCTTCAGACTGGAAGAACAAGAGCCACGGTACAAGCCCTGGGGATGGAGTTTGCCTGGGCTCTGGTCCTTCATCATCTTTATTCATCCCTTGCTACCATCCGGCTCCTCCCTCCCCTCTTCTCTGGCTTAGCTTTCTTACTACCTGAGTGTGTCTGCTCCTTTCCTTTTTACAGTTTAACGGCTATTGTCTCATACTTATGCCATCAAAAAGCAGAAATAAGCTTTAAAAAATAATATGTTCCCCTATTTGCCATGATAAAGACAAACAAACAAACAAACTGTCAGCTTATTTCCAGATGTGTTTATCCCTGAAAAGCATTTATTTTTTTCTCCAAATTGAAATGAATGGCAAGAAGTTGTGTTGATAATACAGTTTTTTCGATTTTCTGTATACGCTTGTCTGTGAAATGCACAATGCCCCCGTCCTGAATTCCTCCCAATCTCTGGCACGTAGCAATAAAGATGTGAGCAGCGCTGTATTTGCCTTTTGATATGCGCACACAGACACAATCAGAAGCACGACTGCAGCTTTATTTTCAAAGCCACTGTACTGGTGCCGCTCCTGTTTCTAAGGTGATTAGAGAGTTATGAATCCCCAACATCATTTGCAAGCAGTGTGGTTCCATTCAGTCTTGACAAGTATGACCCTGTAAGCCATTAATTGTTTAGGTTGGGAGTAAAAAGAACCACACTGCATGTGGCGAGACACAAAGGGAAAAAATTAATTTAATGAAAAAGACAACTTTTTCTTGTCGTCTGTGTTTCTTTTTACAGAACAAATCATCTCAATGCAGACACTTCCCTCAAACTACTTTTTGCCAATACAATTTCTTCATGGATCTCTTTGTTGTCTCTTCTGTTTTTAATCTTATGTGCTCAACAGTTAGAGTAATAATTTCTCGATTCTTTTTAGCCTTACGTGCATAAACACACACACACACACACACACAATGGCAGGAGCAGAGGACATAGCAGTGATTAATGTTCACAATATGCAGGTTGAAATCCAAGTCACAGTAATAGTGTTGTGTTTAGCAGATATTGGAAGGATTTTCAGGCTGTAACAGTGGTTAAAGATTGAATAAATTGGGTAAATCAATGAAAAAACAACAAAAGAAAACCTATTTTCCCACAACACCAAGAATGGAGTTATTTTAATGTCAATAAGAAATGGAGAAATAAGAGAGGTTGGTAATCTATCTTCATAGAAATGTATAAACCTCTTTGATAACGATTTATGATTTGAAACATAAGCTTAATATGAATTTGCTGGGAATGTAGTAGCTCTTGGTAGGAATAAACCAGAGGAGTAGCATTTCACACATTGATAGATGAACCTTTGCATTTAGACCATAAAAAAAGCCAATAATGTAGATATGACAAGCGCACAATAAGAAGTAAATGATCAAATAGTCACCTATGAAGGTTTCATTGATCAGGCCTTTTGCTGTCACAACACTGCAGCTGTTAGCGATGGGGATGTGAAATTAATAATGGAAATTCTGAAACGGTTTCCGATCTGAACAATTGATTGTGTATCATGCCGTGTGGCTGCAGGCTTTCATGAAACAGAGATTTTTTTGTGCACAGCAAGTTCATTTCATGCTTCAACCATGATGGTAACCATAAGCCTTCACAAGGCATCCGTGTCTCTGAACATATATTAATTTATCTAAATTGAATACTAACAGTATAATTTAGGCTGACTGGGGCTGATATCTATCTCAGCTAACAATAAACAGGATATGCAGGGCAACTTCATTATTGCGCTTTATTATTTATCATTAACTCAGAGAGACATTCAAATAAAAAAAAGAAAAATACAAATTAACCTAAAACGCTAATCTGTAGATTGTGGGAATAAGCATACCTACATCCACAAAACCATAGGGAGAACATAAAAACAAAGAGAAAAGTTAATTGTGAGACAAAGGTGCAAAGCTCCATTTCACCAAACCACCAATAAAATTGTGAATAGATTAAAAGAAAACTGATTATTTCAAAAAAAAAAATTATTAAGAGTAGCAGACACAAAAAAACACTGAAAGCCGAACTGAGATACTGAGAACTGTGATTCTGTCATGAAAGATAGTTACCTAGTTTCTCATAGCCACACTATTATGGTGAGTTTGTGAATAATGCAACAGCTATAGCAGATTTGTTTTGAGGGGGAGGATATTTCACTGTATTTGGCACCCTCTGCACCACAGCAAAGGAAAACTTTAAAGTTTAAATGTAACCATCATAATGACACTATTCTACCAATCCAGCTAAACTCCAGTGGACATTAACATAATGTGTTCAACGTCTTTACGCAAGTTGATGAAAACTTGTAAGGTCACTAAAATTGAACAGTTTGATGTTATAATACATCATTGTAAATTTGTTTATATTTTTATTAGAACTTAACCAATAGTCTTATTATTATTATACATGGCTCAGTTATTAAATTTTCAAAGGATTTTCTGTCTTTTCAAGATTTTGCTATGTCAAAAAATTACTAAACCAATACTGAAATAACTTTTTTTTTTTAAGCATTATTGGGATATTGGGTGAAATATTGTATTGCCTTTGAGGTTTTGTTATGTTTGATGTCCAAAACCATTGTGTTATTGGCTGGTATTACATTAATAGCCATTATTACAACATTAGTTACTACGTGATCTTTATGCATAAAACCGCAAAGCAATATTTCTGTTTATTCTCTCGTTGGATGGGACTAGAATCTATATCCTGACACAAAAAAAGGTGTTTATGTAACCGCTCCCAAAGCAACTCAAAAGCATCCACAGACACTATTCAAAGCTTTCACTTCATTTTGCAGGTTCAGCTGCTTTTAATAAAGACCACAGTCAATCTACCCAGTGTCTTAGGTTACAGTGCTTCAGGGAGACGAGACTTAAACTTGAAGATTATACGACAGATTTTAGCATCTCAACAGGCTTTGGGAAGGCAGAGATCAGTCGTCTTAAATAAGCATCATTATATGTTTCTATGGTTTCTTTTGTCATTTGTCTTTTATTGTTGCCGGTGTTTCAAAGACTGCTCATCGGAGCAGCACATATGCTCGTCTGACAGGTTTTCCAGTTGCGCTGGCAAGGTTTGAATCTGGTTAAGTGTAGTTAGTATTCTTAGTGAAAGCTGAAAGCTTCAATTGTGTACCCACATCACCCCAACGTGTTCTAAATTGCTGTGAAATATGTAGCCTGGTAACAATTATTGCTATTATGTGGAGGGGGAGGCCTGCTATATGGAAGTTAAAACAAAGGTTTGTGTGGAAAGCATGTGGGTGTTTTAGTTTTTTTTGTTTGTTTGTTTTTTTTTTTTACAGCACAGCACGTGAAAGCTGAAATATTTTCTCAAGATCTCTGTGGGTTTTCTCTTGAACTGATGTGATTTGAAGTCAGGGTGCATCATCTCATCTCATCACCTTGTTTTGCTCGCTAATGATATATGCCACGCTGTGAGAGGACACACATAAACAATGATCTCTCGCTTTCAGACAGTAACGAGAGGCATGAATGAAAACTAGCCGCATTCTCCCATTTAAAAAAAAAAAAAAAACACAATCCTTTCTCTTTTGTTGTTGATTAACGCGACAACCTGCAGCATGCGTCCACCCCCATTGCAAACACTGATGCCTATATGTCAGTGTGAGACATGACACACCCAAACATGAATCTATACCTCAGCGGAATCTGTGATGGTAAATGTGACTTCAATCACACTTTGATTCACAACATGCTCATCCTTAAACACTGGAGGACAGAAGGAGGAGTGGAGGGAAATCGAGGATTAATTCATTTCGACCCAACACGTAAATAAAATGAAAACAATGTGGGTGTCAAGCTGGAAATATATAACATGGAGAAATGAGCGAAGATAAGGCTTCAGAGTCACCAACCGTCTCCAATTTGAATTTTTTTTTTCTTTCTAGTCTAATTCATTTGAAAGAGGAGAAAGAACACAATTATGAAAAGACAATGCTTTTTTCATTTTTTTCTGGAAATTGAACTCTTCTCAAATCCAACTTTAATTTTACTAGACTGATTTTTGCAGAACAACAATGTAATTGGTAGCATGAAGTGCCACATCGCTTCGTTCTTCTCAAACCAGTCTGAGTGATTACTACTCAGACCCACAACACTTGGGACAAACACACGCAATCACACGCAAATACATAAATACAAACAGATAATATATGCAGATTATTGAAAAGCTCTATCATCAATAAGTTTGCGATCAAAGCCAGATGGGGTTATAATATAATTAGACTTTAGAAATCACGTTTCTGTCAATAAATCCTGGGTCCCACTTTCATGATGATGCCGTGGTGTGAGCGTGTTAAACGAAAACACATAATTTTCACAAACTTAAGTTTAGACATCATCAAAGCAATATGGAAGCGCAAGGTTTTGCACCTTTCAAACACCTGCTGTTTAGATGATATGGTTAGAGTGGTGATATCTCAAAAGAAAAAGTGATGCTGAATATAAAATGACAAAAGTCTTCATATATGTTCAATATTTTGTGATATTACCCAGGTATGCACTGAACTTTCATTTGTAGTTTTGCAATTATAAATGAAACTGATGACAGTCCTAATCAGGAGTTTTTTTTTTTTTTAGCTTTCACTTTCTGCTGTTATGACAATGTGTAAGATAATGAACTCAGTTAACTTCTATGACATCCACCTCCGTTGAGTGAATGTGTGTGTTAATGTGATTAGCAACGTCAAGCACTTTGGGACCACTCAAGCAGCTGAAAAGCACAATATGACTGAAATTTATTTACAATTATAGGTGACTCTAGTTTATAAAACTACTAAGGAGAATAAGGACGCCATTCCTGACACTCTGGAAACCATTATTGTTATTGTCCACCTACTCACGCATGTGCAGAAAAACTATTTACTGTAGTCACAGTGCTTATATGTAGTAGTTGTGTTTGCGTAAAGTTGTGTTTTCCCTCGTTTCCACGGAGTTGGAGTGTTTTCAAAAAGTCCCAACTTGGGAGCCGTTATCAAAAAGTTGACTTTTCAGTGACTGTGAGCACCATTGTGGCGTTAACAGACACCCAAAATACAACAAAATGTTTGCGTTTTCACTTGACAATGTTGTGGAAACCTGACCGTAGATACACATATTCCTTGAGAGACAAGTGATCTGCATTGTAAATGTTGTCTTTAGGTATTATATACATAGTTGTTCACTACGTTATATACAAGAACCAAGTAAGTAAGGCTAAACTAATTATGTCTAATTTGTTCTGCATCCCGTTTTTGTGTTTTTATGTGTGTATGAAATGAAAGCTCTCTTCAAGTAGTCACCAACAAAAGTCTGAGATACCTGCGTTGAGAATGTTTACTTCAAAACACCTTGTTTATATGGGAAATGGTGTTCAAACTTGAAATTTTAATTAAACAATATACCAGGTGCTTTAAAACTTACAGATCTAAGTGGATTAGTATCACACTATTTATATCTTCAAAGGCTCGAACTCAATGGTATAGTCGGCCAGTTCATATTATAATCATTATGTCTTATGTTGATCAGTATACACCTAGAAACATCCCATGGTAAAAACCGATCTATAAGTTCATCTCTGAAAAAGTTTAAAAAAAAAAGTAAGACATATAAAATGTAGCCACTTTGCTTGAACTTTGAGTTTATTTTTTTATAGATGTGTTTGATTATCACAAATCCAATAAACAGCGACTCTCGTCGGAACCAACGATAGTTTCTTGTTTGATTTGTTTCGTTCAGATACAGATGCTTTCTTCCCAGTTTAATTTGTGGTTTGTGTTGTTTCTCTTGTCATGTCATGTTTGTTTTTAACTTCCTCAAGTGGAGATTATCTTCAAATGTGTGATTGTTGTTTTCTGTGTTCTTCTGCCTCCAACTTCGCGATGCTACTTTTTCATTTTTTACTCTGCGTGTCCTCCTGTGTTCAGCCTTGTTTTCCTGCCTTGTCTTGCTTGTGCACACAGGGTGACATAACACTGATCAAGATCTTATTCTTTTTTCTTTTTTTTTTTTTATTGCACTGTTCTGTTCATTAGGGCTCGAGTTGTTTGGCCACAACTGTGAGGAGAGATTTTAGCTTAAATTGTGTGTCTTGTGTTTTGAAGCCACTTCTCACCTAAATCCTTCGTAAAGCTAAGTCAAGCATGCGAGCGGAAGTACAGCTGGGACATTAATTACTTGCTCTTTTTATTTTGGATTATTTGATAGCATTGTTGAAATACCCCAAAGTTTAACAAACCCTCACAACTTACAAGACTTTCCAGAAATATATCACATGATGTCACCGATACCAAACAAAAACAGCAACTCTCATCTAGAAGTGAGATTAAAATTTAGTTTTTGTTTCAAAGGTTTTTTTTTTTCTGCATGTCTGCTCATATAAATTAGTAATCCAGCTTGCTTCAGCCTGGCCTTCATCAGGGAGCATCTGTGCATATCCATGTGGCGTAATAACCTCACCAATCTTAATCAATAATACGACAACCACCCTCTGATGATCTTTAGCTGTATTGAAACAGTCGCCCTGGTGTCCGTGTTTTCGTGTCTTTCCCAGTATGCGGGCTGACTGGCAGAGAGGGGAGGTGTTACAGGGAGACAGGGGGGCCACAACAGATGCTGTGGAATCCTTTACAATACAAGCAAAAAGGCGGCAACGCTCCTGTGGTCTGATTAGAGCAGCCACGGGGGAGCACGGCGAGGAGACTTAATTAAAACTCATCTAGATGGAAAAATGTGGTGGAAAAAAAAATGGCATTTTCTTCAGCCTGCTGGCAGCTCCTGGGTTATAGAAGATATGTGTACCTAATCACAGTTTTGTCCGGGTGGGGGAGGGGATTTAAAGATGAGCTCGCTAGCCAACTGACTAATGTAGATTGAAAAATGATCACGATTAGGGTTTGTTTCGGCCTCTTGGGCTAAAGCCAACTGAAAACACAGTGCCGCTTCAGTGGACAAAAGACAGGTTCGTAGTATTTTTCAACCTTTTTTTTCTTTCCCCTCTTTCCTTGCTCACTTTGCTACTTCTGTGCAGGTCTGATCAAAATAAACACATATTAAGACATTCTCGTCGTTGTGACAATGGTCACAATGCTCCACCACCACAATGGAGATGACACTTCCCCATGCACCTCATCCATTTTCCCTTTTCATCCCACTTGCTGCCCAGGCATCTAAATGACAGTGCACCACTGCAATGGAACCCATCTCAAACACCCATTAAAAATAATGAGATGGCCATTTTCACCGCCTGTTACTTGAAAACAATCCATATCACACAGGGGGCCCCTGGCAGAGACTGAAGGGGAGCAGAGCGGAAGGCAACAATTGCTGAGAGTAGATTTACTTAATAACCTCTTGTTGTCCTTGATCGGACTGCTGAGCTGGTCTCCTGTAGTAAACCTATCCGGAAGACAGAGGGCTGCTGGGTACAGTAAATATCTGACATGCAGTGAGCTACTTTAAAAGCGCGTCTGAAGCGCTCCCACGGCAGTATCTGGCACTTCTGTTTTCATGACTTTTCACTGATCTCTCCTGAATAGCACACCACTTCTGTCGGTTTCTCCTAGATGCACATTTGTGGTGTAATAAATTCATGTGTGAACATATGGTGCCTAAAATAGCTAAAGAACACGGTTTGGTGTTAATGCTGTGGTGTGAAACTTTGTTTTCGGGGGTGTTTTTTATGATAAGTGAAGCCATGTGTCTTTGTCAAACTGAAATTGCAATGGCTGTCTGCAAGGACAGGACAGCATCACAATAATGAGAGTGTTTACTAATCACCAGCTGGTTCTCAGAAAAATAAGTTTTTTTTTTTTTTATAATGAAAATTAAATAGATCACCTGTGAATTCCTTCATGCGGAAAATCAAGCAGCGCAGTGATTAACATCTGTGTGTTTTTTGTGTGAGTGTACCTTAGTCTATTTATAAAGCAACATCTTAGAAGGAAAATCGATAACAATACGGTTTAAAGCAAAAATTAAGGTTTGATTGAGGCCCCATTTACGCAATATATCCAGCAAAATCACATAGTTCTTGTTTGAGAAAATTTGTTGAACATTCTGAAAATGATGTCTGTTAACACAAAAATGGCAGAAAAGCTGAAAACTATGTAGTTAACGTGTAAGGCAGTGGTCAGCAACTGGTGACCCACGGTCCAAAACTGGCACACCAGCAACATCATCTGGTTCGTCTGATAAGTTTTAAAATCTGAGGCACCTGGTTCATGGAGGTTATAACACTATGCATTGATTTGTCAGTAGATAGCTCCTCCCAAACCATCCTGTTCTGCACGGCTTTTTGTCCACCATCCTGGAAGTTGAGATTACCTCTCGTCTAGTAATGTTGGAGTATGAAGTGAACAAAACGTTCAAAATGCTCAAAAAGTATTCAAAAAGTTGCATTTTCACCCGTTTCCCTGGAGATGGAGTCAGAGCATTCTGATGGACACTCAGTAGAGCCGAAAACTTCGCCAATGCTACACTTGTTTGCGGAACCAAGTTAACATCGTTAGCATATTAGCAGTTAGCTCATATTGATGCTAACTAGCCTGTCAGCAACATCACTGTATGAAACACTGAGTGGGGCACACACTTACCTCTTACCTCTCCAGGAGCTGACCGAGCCCAGAATCTAATCTATTGGTCCTGGATGATGACAACTCATATCTGAAAAGTTTGTAAAATTCATAAACAAAAGACAAAAACACAACTTTCTTCCCCACATTTGTTGGCAAAGGCAAAAACTCCCACCTTGTCGGCTGTTTTCAAAAAGGTGCATTTTCAGTGGTTTCGAGCACTGTTGTCGTGTAAACAGAAACCCATTGTATTGTAAACAAGGCCTCATTTATATGTTTGATTTAAGTTGGAAGTAATCACTTTTAAAATACGACCAAGAATGTTTTTGTTTTTTTTTGTTTTTTTTTGCTACTCCTTCACATTTTTAGAGCAAAGATAATTGGTTTTAATCAGCATTCGTTAAACCCACACATAACATGTTCAGTGTGCTGGAAACAAGCAGGTTTGTGCAACAGATCAACTAATTATGTCTAACAGCAGAAGTGTCATTAGTTTCTCTTATGTGCTTGCAGAAATCTGCCATAGTCTCTCATGCATCATCGCAGTGCCTCCCTGACCTGTTTTCGTGAACTTCTGTGGGTTTATCGTGTCTTTGCTGTCTCAGCTGTCTGCAAGTCTTAGCTCTGCCGTGAAGCAGTTTCAGGATAAAGAACAGTTCAGTGAAGCTACAGCTAATAAGGAATGATAGCTTCTTCCATTTTGGACTCTCTCCATTAAATCAGAGGTCGGTGCTGAAAAGATGGTTTTCTTTTTCTAGGTCAAAGTTCCACAAAGTTCAAAACTGTCCACCCATGTGGAAAATGTAAGGCTGAAGGCTTGCTAACATGCTCATCATAGAATAGTTGGGGAAGTTTGAGAGAGGTCAGGTTACAATTACTGACTCTAGGAAAGTCAAGGAATCTGCTGATTCCGATTAATTAACAAAGTTTT